>JAJONR010019104.1:0-12016 GCA_029582245.1 Solanum etuberosum
ATCCGACTTTTCGTCTTGATTCATAATCAAGAAAGACAGGATCATCCATATATTTTATGAGGGGAAAACTGAAACAAAGGAGCAAATAAAGGAGAAAACGTCATGTAACCTGTTCTTAAGCCTTGAGAAGAGATGATTTGCATGTAGAAGGTCGTATGATCTTGGATAAGTACCAAAAGCCTCACACCAATCGTGGTACACGCCAATAAGTCCTCGTTCAAAGACTACGGGAAGGGTGTTTGGTGCATGTACAGGAATAACATTCATCACCCACACCTTCTGCTGTGCAAGAGCTGCTGCAAATCTGTGTAGATTTTTCTCAGTTGCTGAGGCACAATATTACAATTAAAAGAAGAGGGAGAGCCAATAACATTTTAATGTTTGAGCCTCTTTCATCAGATTAACCAAAGCTAGGTGCTTACCCTCCATTGATGGCTTTCATATCCATTACATTCCGGATGTTGGACCAATTAATACCCAAGCCAGCTAGATAAGAATTGTCAACAATAGCTTTCCAGTGCTCACTCAATTTCTCTTTATTGTTCATCCAGTCGGGATAAGTTTCAAGTCCCTTTGGCCACTCCTCAGGCCATTCGGTTCCTCGTTGTTCTATGGATTCAGGAATTGTGTGCAAGCAAGATTTAATTGGCACATACCTGTTGCAGATAAAGTAATTGGAATTTAACATTTGTGAGGATAAAGAAAAAAGCATGACAATTTTAGAATTAATGTGTTTTTGACTCTTAAGGTTTATCATAAATCATGCTTATGATAAGCACAAGCTGTTACCATATGCAGTAGCGGAACTTGTGCTAGATCCACAAGGTCATCTTTTAAGCCTAGAGTAAGTGTTAACACATCCTTTTCAAGAAGAGAAACCCCAAAGCTTGAATCTTTACATCCAATATCCAGCACAACACGGATATTCTTCCCCCATTCAATGTTTGGTACCATCTACCAATCTCCTATGTCAATTCACACATCAAACACAAGGAGAGACTTCGCAAGTAACATTCAACTGACAACTAAATAAGTAAATAATCATACTACTGTTAGCAGTATCATCTCAAACCAGCCAGGCATACACCTAGTGTTTGAATCTAGCAAATTCAGTAAGAGAAAGATAATTAACAAAGAGATAACCAATTCCAAATCAACTACAACCAGAAATTGCACCAGCATTACTGTGTGGTTAAGACAAGTCATCTTTTATCTTCTCTACTAAAAGAAAAGATCATAATACAAGAGTAAAGCAGCTCAAGATGCTTCTTGTGCCAGAAGAATGCAAAAAATAAAATAAAAATAGACATCTGTTTTTACTCTGCTGATCAGCTTTGGCAGAGTTTTTCAAGCATGACTGGTCTGAATTTGCTCATGCATATGAAGATTCATAGACAATGTGGGTGCATTTATATGATTTTTTTGTATAAGATAATCATTAGACCTTTGAGCAGTGCAATTGCCAAGAGAAACAAACAAAGAGTCAACAAAAGGGACTCACCTCTTCTATGAAATCTAGGTAGTGTTGAATTCCACCTTTGGGTATAGACTGGTTCGTCGGAAAAGTGAGATATTCTCCAGAATTCACCACCAAGCTCCCTCTCTTAACAAATGCCTCTAGTTTCAGGTGTGCCACATTTTTATAAAGTATCTGTAAATATTAAGAACTTAATATAAGAAAGAACAGATAAAGCTGTATTTACTGAAGATGAGCTTGATTCTCATATCTTTGACTTGCTATCAGGCCATCTTACTGGAGTCTCATAACCACCGTGAGGAAGGGGAACAAGACACATTTGAGGTGCTTTAGGACAACTTCTTTCATGATGCCGATAATTCTGCAACTTTCCACTGGCACTTTCAAAGTCAATGCAAGGCATTGCTTCTAGTGCTACATAAATTCCAAGTATAATGTGCTTTTGGATAAAGTAAGCCATCAATCAGCTAGATAAGGATCTGCATTCAACTTTTGGATTTTAATATTCCAAACAAACAGTAAAGGACTGAGGCATGATAACTGATCAATTTGAGAAACCTTAAGGCATCATTCAAGTTCATTTGAAATACATAATTGGGCTTACAAGGAATATGAGATAGTCTAGTCTACATCTATAACTTATGATCATAGACAATGAAAATTTTATACATCTAGACATGAACTACTGAGCATTCAGAATAAGTAGAGGATAATAGTATTAACTGTATGAAAAAATGTGATAGATATTGCAATTACAAACACTTTATGCAAACTATGAAATTGAGTGAACATATTACATAATTAAAACAATACTTATAAGCTCATCCGCTGCACTCCTTTAAAAGTTCAGTTGATGGTCCAACTCTCCATCCTCTTGTTGTTTAATTGTTATTAAGCTCTCCTTATAATAATAAACCCCACAACCACCATCACCAAATGTTGCACCATCTTTCAAGCGCGAATATTCAAATCCAAGATGTCTTGTCTTGTTAGTCCGAACATTATAGGAGAACAGTCGAGAAGGTCTAGTTACAAAAATGAGAGAGCTATCATAGCAAGAGATAATACGTGGGAATCATTGAAAGGTAATAAGTATGTTCCAGACCCCTGGTTGGATCATTACCCATATATCATAATAAAAATTTTCATCCACTTTCGAGGAGGAGTTCAAGATGGCAATGGAATCATCAAACAACATCATACCATAAAGAAAAACAAAAGGATATTGACGACTATCTGGATGTGGCACTTCAATCTCTTCAAACATTTCTCTCCCAAAGTTGAATAAAAGAATGCTGCTGATATTGTTCCTAGTTAGCAGCCAGTAATAATTTCCATTCAAATAAGCAGTACCATATGTGCGTTTCACCTCAAATAGGGATGGCGGTTTGTGGAAATCTTCAATTTTGAAAATTCTCCATGAGTCCCTACGACAGGAATAGTAGGTCACACGGAAAGTGAAAAAAGTTTACCACTTTAAAGTCATTAGTCAAGGGGTCTATTTACAAACCGAAGTAAGGGTATCGATCGATCATGGGTAGAGGGTGATGGATGGGTCTCACCTCCCTAGTAGCAGGATTCAACAATGCACATGAAAGGACACTATTCATATGTCCGCACATTAAGAACAAGCCGTCCACATAACCTATGAGGTATTGCAGACCTAGGAACGTTTGAGAATTTTCTTCAGAAATCAAAGTCATGAAACCACAGTAATCATCATCACCATCACCATCACCATCACCATCATCATAACCATAAATCAAAGCGATTTGGTGAGCTACGATTCTTCAAGTGTTGTTGAACGAAATCAGGGGTTTTGATAAGAGCGTACCAATTCTTGCAGACACATTTGAATCGCAACAACGACTTGACAGGACACCTCGACAAAATCTCATTCACTATATCCTCAGGAAAATTAGCTACATAATCATCCATCAAACTATGTAATTTTTCCATCTTTTTAACCGGTTAAGAGTATTATGTCATAAATTATTGTGTTGTGTTGTTAATCACAAATCTGATGGTAAAATCACAAAAGAATTGAACATTTTTTCAATTTATCATTATTTTGGTTATCAAAACATCCAGAAGCTCTACAGTGGCTAGCAAGCAATATGATTTGAAGAACTGGCTGTAACATAGTAGTAGAAAGAAGAAGAAGAATGACACTAATAAGGAAATTAAACAATGTGGATCGCCTACTAACCTTCTACTCTAATTGTCGACTTCCATATATTTGTCATTACTATCAAATTTGTGATTAATAGTTTGTGAAACCACATCACAGTATAAGGTTCAGATAATATACTCTTAACAGGTAAAACAGATTTCAATTTATGCACAAATATACCAGTAGTCAATCAATGGTAAGAGCAAAAATATATGACTTGCACACTAATTGCTAGAAAATACTTTCCTTTCAGCGATGATCCAACAATGAATTAATTCTTTGGTATACATTTCCGAACTCAACACCCACAACGTCTAAATTCTGGATCCACGACCATTTCTTTTGCAATATGTGAACAGGGAGGCCAAGAAACACAATTGTTGGCAAGAATGGCACTGTGTTACTCGAGTATAGATAATATTGTATAGATAACCAGCAGATCTTGCAGGAAAATGACTGGAAGTCTGGAAGCATCTGTAGTCCAAATAATCAGATGACTTGCCTCTAAGCATTCATTAAGGTCTCCACATTGTCTTTTGAGCACAAAGGATGCCTTCCTTATCTTTGGCGAAAGTCATTCGTATCTCCCAGTGCAAGCTTCTCAATATTTTCTCTAATAGATCAAGTATTTCGACCTTGTCACGTATGATTCCCCAGCCACCAGGCCGTAATATACGGTCCATCTCAACCACAATCACAATGGGATGCTTGCACCTGCAGTGAATGAACCACTTAATTAGCTATGAAGAAAATTTGAAGTCTGGAAATGGAAAGTTTCAAACTTGACAGATGACCTCCAGAGGTCGGAAGAAGATTTTTGGAAGCCACGGCAACCATTGCTGAAAGGGGTATGAGGGACAAGAAGGGAATATAGCCCAAAAAGAGGTGGAAGCTGTTCATTCATACACACACCGACTGGATAGATAATACTCGAAAAGGGACCTGAACTGAACAAGTACATCCGACTTTTCGTCTTGATTCATAATCAAGAAAGACAGGATCATCCATATATTTTATGAGGGGAAAACTGAAACAAAGGAGCAAATAAAGGAGAAAAGGTCATGTAACCTGTTCTTAAGCCTTGAGAAGAGATGATCTGCATGTAGAAGGTCGTATGATCTTGGATAAGTACCAAAAGCCTCACACCAATCCTGGTACACGCCAATAAGTCCTCTTTCAAAGACTACGGGAAGGGTGTTTGGTGCATGTACAGGAATAACATTCATCACCCACACCTTCTGCTGTGCAAGAGCTGCTGCAAATCTGTGTATATTTTTCTCAGTTGTTAGCATCCTTGCTGAGGCACAATATTACAATTAAAAGAGGAGGGAGAGCCAATAACATTTTAATGTTTGAGCCTCTTTCATCAGATTAACCAAAGCTAGGGGCTTACCCTCCATTGATGGCTTTCATATCCATTACATTCCGAATGTTGGACCAATCAATACCCAAGCCAACTAGATAAGAATGGTCAACAATAGCTTTCCAGTGCTCACTGTCTGCGATCAATTTCTCTCTATTGTTCATCCAGTCGGGATAAGTTTCAAGTCTCTTTGGCCACTCCTCAGGCCATTCGGTTCCTCGTTGTTCTATGGATTCAGGAATTGTGTGCAAGCAAGATTTAATCGGCACATACCTGTTGCGGATAAGGTAATTGGAATTTAACATTTGAGAGGATAAAGAAAGAAGCATGACAATTTTAGAACTAATGTGTCTTTGACTCTAAGGTTTATCATAAATCATGCTTATTCTACCACTTCTGAGTAGCTTATTTGTGTGATGACATACAATGATGGAGTTGTGCACTTATTTTCCCAAGATTACTCGTCCATGTGCAGTAGCGGAAGTATGTGCAAAGGAAATGCAAATTGACCGAAAAGAGCAAAAGAGAGACAAGTATAACAACACAAGCTTTTCAACTCACCAGGATGCATCTGGGTTCTCATTTGCTTTGCATAGAGGTGGAACTTTTTTCCTTCTCAATTGGTATATGTCATTTGCTTGTGGTTTTTGGTATAACTTAATCCTGATATCACTGATTTCATCAGTTTTATCAGCGAGGATGTTCCAACAGATTGATGCTGTCAGCGTGGACATAGCTAGAGAAGAAGGTTGATGTTATGAGCATGAGTACTTTACAAAAAGGCATTCGTAAATACATGCTGAAAAGAAAAGTAAAGCATGCAAAATTGAATATCTTAAAAAGGATGAAATCAAAATGATAGCTCGTCTTTCAAGTTTCACAAAGGAAAAAGACTTGATAACAATGCAAGACAATTTCAAGCTACAAGCCAAAAAATGATCCATCCATCCAAATCGAGAGTTTCTTTAGTGAAAATAACATGAATTCTGTAGCAGATCATTTGGGAGTGTATGAGAATATCAGATAGTCCTTATTAGCAAGAACAAGAAGCTTGACATTGTTAGAAGGGATGATTTCGTTATATCCATGACAGTGGAGGGCAAGTGTCCACTCTGGCATGTTTTTTCTGTAGGAAGATAAGGTCCGCTAAAGGAATTGTCATCATTCAGGAAAGTATTTATTCATTAGACTAAAACGTGCAAAAGTGTAACGAAATAGCTATTTTCATCAAAGAAAGAAGAAAAACAGAACCCGTTTTCCTTTAACATAAATAGAGGACAAACCTTCTTCAACTTCAATGCTACTGTGCTTTGAAGACAAAATAAAATAACCTCCAGGCCTCAAAATTCTGTTCATCTCTATAAGATGCTTTCCTCCTGAAAGTAAACTTAATTAAATCTCCTGATATCACAGAAAAAGAAACATAAAACAAGGAAAAAAAATCTCTAGCAATAACTTAACACTAACCATTAGAATGCCAAGATGCATGGCAATCATTACAGTGAATAGCATCAAAGACACCACTAGGAAAGGGAAGCCTCCGAGTTCCGAATGGGGTAACTACTGCTGGAAAACCACGCTCAAGTGCAACTTGGGCTAGATTCACAAGGTCATCTTTTAAGCCTAGAGTAAGTGTTAACACATCTTTTTCAAGTAGAGAAGCCCCAAAGCTTGAATCTTCACATCCAATATCCAGCACAACACGGATATTCTTCCCCCATTCAATGTCTGGTACCATCTACCAATCTCCAATATCAATTCACACATCAAACACAAGGAGAGACTTTGCAAGTAGCATTCAACTGACAACTAAATAAGTAAAGAATCATACTACAGTTAGCAGTATTATTTCAAATCAGCCAGGCATACACCTAGTGTTTGAATCTAGCAACTTCAGTAAGAGAAAGATAATTAACAAGGAGTTAACCAATTCCAAATCAACTACAACCAGAAATCGCACCAGCATTACTGTGTGGTGAAGACAAGTCATCTTTCATCTTCTCTACAAAGGAAAGAGATCATAATACAAGAGTAAAGCAGCTCAAGATGCTTCTTGTGTCAGGAGAATGCAGAAAATAATAGCTATCTGTTTTTACATTACTGATCAGCTTTGGCAGATTTTCAAGCATGACTGGTTTGAATTAACTCATGCCAGAGTCTACAATTGAATTAGTGAAATGCTGTAAAAAGGTGGGATGTAGGGGAAAGCAGAAGAAATGGTGGAACTCCATCCCAGCTTGTATATGGTCCACTATATGGGAAGCGAGAAATGCTAGGTATTTTTTAAGTCAATAGTAACTCTACACAGAGAATTAAGATGGACCGTATATAGTCTTTGTATTTTGATGCAAAGGAAAATATATACATATGATTTATGAAGATTCATAGACAATTGTTAGACCTTTCAGCACTGCAATTGCTAGAGAAACAAACAAAGAGTCAATAAAAGGGACTCACCTCTTCTATGAAATCTAGGTAGTGTTGAATTCCACCTTTGGGTATAGATTGGTTCGTCGGAAAAGTGAGATAATCTCCAGACTCCACCACCCAGCTCCCTTTCTTAACAAATGCCTCTAGTTTCGGGTGTGCCACATTTTTATAAAGTATCTGTAAATATTATGAACTTAATATAAGAAAGAACATATAAAGCTGAATTTACTGAAGATGAGCTTGATTCTCATACCTTTGACTTACTCTCAGGCCAGCTTACTGGAGTCTCATAACCACCAGGAGGAAGGGGAACAAGACACATTTGAGGTGCTTTAGGACAACTTCTTTCGTGATGCCGATAATTCTGCAACTTTCCACTGGCACTTTCAAAGTCAATGCAAGGAATGTAATTGTGCTTGCTTCTAGTGCTACAAAAATTCCAAGTATAATGTGCTTTTGGATCAAATAATGGTCCTAAATTCTTATTCTTCTTCCCATTATCTTTAGCTTTCTCATCCTCATCCTCATCCTCCACTTTCTCAGCAGCCTCTTGATCCAATTCCTCAGTATTAGCTAATTCACCATTACCTTCATTACCATCTACTGTTCCTTCTCCTTCTCCTTCTCCTTCTCCTTCTCCTTCTTCTTCTTTATTACTTTCTATTTCCTCTTTCTCATTCTCTTTACCATCCACTCCTTCTTTTCCTTCTCCTTCTCCTTCTTGTTTACTGTTATTTTCTGTTTTTTCTTTCTCATTCTCTTTAACTTCAACTACTTTTTTCTCTTCTTCTTGCTTATCATTTCCTATTTTCTCTTCCTCATTCTCCTTCTCCAACACAACAGTTTCAGATCCTTCCGATTCTTGTTCCTTTACCTCATCAACCTTTTTGGGTAACTTCAGATCCTCACCCTTTCTCTTCCTATCAACTCCACTTTTATCATTCTTATGCCAACCACCAGATTTTGAAGGCAAAGAAGACCTATCAACCCCTATCTTTTTCTCACCAGAACTTGATCTATGTTTCAATTTCTTATTATGGGGTTGTTCTTTCTTGGTTGAAGGAACCAAAGATGTAACCTTTTTCCTATTTGCAGATGAAATAGGTTCTCTAATATCATCAAAAGTGTCCCTTTGATAGGCTACTGAATAAGAAGAAGGTGAAAACACAGACCAAATGAATACAAAACAAAGACCCAAAATTACTACTGCAGCTAACTTAACACCAAGACCATAAGATTGATATGAACCTTTTACCTTTCTCCCAAATCTTGTTAAAGCTGTGTTGTGCTTCCTCATTTCAAACTCAAACAAAAATCTGAGACATACCCAGAAATCAGAATTCCATAAAAACAAGAAAAGCAACAATCTTTTTTTACCCCAAAACAAGAATCTTGGCAGCTGAAGAGAGAATTGACAGTGAAGTGATGTTCTAACTAAAGAAAGTTAAGTAAAAGTCAAGATTTATTAGTAGATTTAAAAATTGTTCTGTTTTTGGATTTAAGAAGAGCTGTCACTATTATATATATATATATATAAAAGGATGAGTTTAATTTTAACATAAAGATTAGATTACCCTAGTTTAGAATGTAATTTCAAAGAGAGAAGGAGCAGACAAGGGTCTGTTGGAATGTATGATTCTCCGACGAGAGCTTAGTATATTGAACTGTCTTTTTTTAAGTTTTTAAGTTCAAGCTTATTAGTTTTCGGTCCTTGTTTGGATTGACTATATTATATAAGTTTGAATCCCAATAAGAGATTTACATAATATAAGGAACTGTCTTTGAAATTTCATGAGATTTTTATCCTCATATTTCCCTAATTTGAGTTTATTATCAAAATGAGTCATATTTTTTGGTCCTTATTCAAGTTGACCATATTGTACAAATTTGAATCCTATTGAGAGACTTACTGAAAAATTATTGAAAACCAATAAAATCTCTTGTATGTCTTTATTGGACTTGAAAAATAAAAATTGGTGAATATATATTCAAAATAAAGATGTGTTTATAAAATTTCGACTTAATTTACTTTATTTAAGAGTATTAAATTGTTCATTCCATTTTTATCTATAGATATAATGCGAAAATTTATTCAAACCATGTTCAAAATTTTCATTAAGTGTTACTTTAATCATTTACTATATCTGAAGAGTTTGAGAAATGATATTTTGGTAATTATGTCTAACTAAAAAATAGTTTGGCGAGAGTTACCCATAAAATGAAGTCATTTAAAAACTTTAATCATGTTAATTAGGATAAAAGATACCACTTATTTTAACAACATACTCGATGTAATTCCACAAGTGCGTTCTGAAAAAAGTAGTGTGTACTTAGACATTGTCCCGAGGTACAAGGGGCTTATAATATTGCAAGAAAATTAAGTTCTTGAGACATAAATAACACACATGGAAACTGATGAAATTCCAGTAATTGAACTTTGTATGTCCCAAACTCTAGTAATACACTGCATTACAATTTACAATCCAAACCAAATTTCTTTCTTGTTGAATTTGCAGCCTATTCCTCTGTATATAGGGCTATACTAACTACCCGAATTCGCGCTCTACGGGACCAGTCTAATCTAAGTTTAAATAGTAATACAAAAATACTGGAATCAGGATATGCTAGAATAGAGAAACTATACATTTAACATGTTGCTATACTTGAGGTAGCTATTGAGAAGTCTTAAAAGATAGTGATTGAACAGTCAGAGGGCCTGGAGCAGCTGAGTTGAGGAATTCTGTTCAGCTGAAAAATCTTGTGAAGAATTCATGTTCACCTTTATCCTGAAAAGAGTAAGTTGATGATTACAATCCCATCAGACACACAACTGATCAATTCACAATCTCGTAAAGCCGACAAGCTCTACGAGCACTCCAGCCTCCAGGTCTATTGGGGCTTTAAGCGCTGTGGGCTTTAGTAAAAAAAGGTGCAATGAAGGAGAAATATATATGTAATTCAAGAAAAAAGTAACAAAGTCATTCATACTGTTTTCCTCAGCAACTAGTAGTACACTTAATTGCCAATTATATTTTGTTGTTTAGTACCACTCGCCTTCAAGATAGAACTCATGGTCAATGAGGTGTACGCCTAAGTGCTTTGCCTACACCAAAGCGCACTCCCTGAGCTTTTCTGAGACACAGGACTTAAGCGTGCCTTAAATGAGCCTTTGACAACACTAACTCCTTCTAAGGACAGAGGCAAATATTGTCAAGTGCAAGTGTGCCGCAACACCTTCACACTCCCCACAAAGGGAAGAAAACCTTAGCACATGCTCAGTCGCTCTCCTTCCCTCCTATTTTCTTTAGGGGGGGCAGCAATCGATTAAGATTGATCTTTAATAGTATTGAAGTAGCATAGAACTAGTTCTTTAGCTAAAAGAGATTTACATGTCAATGCTAGAACAAATGGAGGAGTATAAATGGCACTGCTAGACAGACAATACCTGTTATGAATGTTGACGTATTCATCGGTTTCATCCAATATCTCCTCCTGCCGTAAAGAAATGCAAAATGAGAAAGTAATACACAGAGAGGTTTGGCTAGATTCTTTAAGAATGATATGGAAGTGCATAACTATGTAACAGAGTAAAAATGTGTTGTACAGATTCCTGTCTCTGGGGTAGAGCTGGGGAGGGGGGCGGGTCTACAATGAAAACAATACCACAAAAAGGACAAACAAATATTAATGAAAGTCAGAATCTTGTGCACCTGAAGAAGCTCCTCAATGACATCTTCCATAGTAATAACACCAACAACTTCTTGATTGGAAGGGATCTCTGGTATTGGAGTGTTTTCCAAATCCAAAATACAAAATGAGCAACCTTTGTGTCTCTTCTTAAAAGCAGGAGTAGGGGGAGGAGATTTCTTTGGGACTTGGTCATCATCAGCCTTATGTAATGCAGTCTTAATGTCATGCGAGTTGGATTTTAGTGTTGTGCTATCAGCATCTGCGATTATCAGTTCATACAACACTTAAAAGTTGGCCAAATCGTAATTTCACCAATTTAATAGAAAACTGTCAAGTTTAATCACTGAAGATCTGTTTGCTTCATTTTCTGAAATAGAGGTAATTACAAGATATGAAGGACTTGGAGAGAGTTGATTAGAAGCCCATTTAGCACAAAAGAAATAAAAAGTTAAACCGGATATGCAGTGCAAAGACATTTAACGCTCGCAGTAATGATTTAACAGAAAAACTAGGATAAGTAGCTATATGGTAGAACCAAGAGTAGTTCAAGTTTTCAGACCTTTATCATTCACTGGCATATCTTTCGTCTCGTTCAGATCTCTATATACAACAGCAATGTGGCTATGGCCCTTCTGAAACTCATTCAAAATGTCATACAGAGGCATGTTTTCAGAAACCCTGTAAAAATACCAATGCTGTACAATTAGATTAAGAATAAGCATTGCGTGTTAACTATTATCTTATTCAACTGTAATTATTTTTTTTCATCTACAAATATGTCACTCATATTACAGTTTGTACAATCTAAACTGCAGATCTATGAAAAGGTAGTGGATATCTAGGAAGTACATAATAATCAGAATTCAGAACCTTAGAATTCATT
>JAJONR010020621.1:0-16439 GCA_029582245.1 Solanum etuberosum
AAAATAAGTATATTTCTTGAACATCTTATGATACTACTTAAATTTTCATTTATATGACGAATTTCATGTACCTTGCAATAGGACTATTGTTTAATCTAAATTTTAGTATAATGTATTTTCATTGTTTTTATGATTACATTAATTAATAACCAACTTATTTTATATGAGTATATCTTAAGGATCTACTTAAATTTATTTGCTTAAGAAATTTAGTAGTAGTTATCTTTGTCATTTCTGATTCATTCTTTTTCATTAGTTTTCATCATGTCAAATTTAGCAAAGCTTGAATTTGTGGCACTTGATATTATCGGAAATAATTACTTGTCATGAGTTCTTGATGTTGAAATTCACCTTGACGCTAAAGGTCTTGGAGATACTATTAAACAAGGAAACAAAATATCAAATCAAGATAAATCGAAAGCCATGATTTTTCTTCGCCATCATCTCCAATAAGGATTAAAAATTGAATATTTAACTGTGAAAGATCCACTAAAATTATGGATTAATTTAAAGGATCGATATGACCACCTAAAGCTTACAGTATTACCGAAAGCTCGATATGAGTGGATACACCTTCGGTTTCAAGATTTTAAAATTGTAATTGAGTATAATTTTATTGTTCATAAAGTAAGTTGCATATTAAAATTATGTGGAGATCCTATAACTGATGATGATTTACTTGAGAATTTTTTTTATACTTTTCATGCTTCAAATGTGTTGTTACAACAACAATATCGTGAAAAGAGGTTTAAGAAATATTTTGAATTAATTACATGTCTACTTGTGGCTGAACAGAATAATACATTATTAATGAGAAATCATAAAGCACGTCCCACTAAATTTGCTCCATTCCCTGAAGCGAATGTTGTAGCAGCACATAATCAGTCTGAATCAAGAAAAAATAATTGTCGTGATCGTGTTCGTGGTCATGGTCATGGACGTGGGCAAAGACATGATAAAGGAAGAAATAATTATCATCATTATGGTGGAAATAAATATGAGAACAATAAAATTTCTCAAAATAATCCTTATCGAGGTAGAGCAAATATTTGTCACTGATGTGGTATCAAAGGTCATTGGGCACGTGAATGTCGTACGGTCGATCATTTTGTAAAGATTTATCAAGCCTCTCTCAAAAGAAGAGATAATAATGTGGAGGCACACTTGACCTTTCGGGGTGATGATAATAAAGCAGCTCCCTAAAATAAATATGATGATATTGAGACGAATCTTTCTTATAAAGATGATGACTTTGAAGGTCTCTCAAATATTACTCATTTGAAAGCTGAAGACTTTTATGATAATATTGACTAAAGAACTGATCACCTTATTGGGGGATACAATTATAAAAAATAATTATTACTATGTAGTTCTTCTTTCTTAAAGCATTATGCCTTGCTAATTTCTGCATTTTTAGTATAGCCTCTTAAAATCTCTTTCTATTTTTAGTTTCTCACATTCTTATAATATATCATTTATTTTTATGAAGAATATGGAAATTCCTGAGTCATCAATTGGATTCAAAATAAATTATGATGATGTATGTCTTATAGATAGCGTCACAATACACACAGTTTTTAGAGATAAGAAATATTTATCTTCTTTGATTATGAAGAAATAGCTAATGTTAATACAATATCTGGTAGTACAAAATTAATTGAAGGCTCCGAAAAGGTTAACTTAATACTTACCGGAGGAATACAATTGATAATTGGTGAAGCCTTATATTGTAGTAAGTCTCAAGGAAATTTATTGAGTTTCAAAGACATTCGTCAAAATGACTATCATTTGAGACTACAAATGATTAAAATAATGAATATCTTTATATTACTACAATAAAGTCGGGTAAAAGGTTTATACTTGAAAAGTTACCCGCTCTTTCATCTGGCTTATACTATACAAGTATTAGCATGGTTGAAACACATGCCATAGTAATTTAAGAATTTGCTAACTCGGATGATTTTATTATTTGGCATGACCGGTTAGGCCATCTCGATTCTAATATGATGCGCAAAATAACTGAAGTTCACATAGACACCCTTTGAAGAACCAAAAGATTTTTCAATTTAAAGAATTCTTTTGTGCTGCATGTTTTTAGGGCAAGTTGATTACTAGACCATCAATAATCAAAGTGAGAATTGAATCTCCAGCATTTCTGGAATGTATACAACGTGATATATGTGAGCTCATTCACCCATCATGTGGACCATTTAAATACTATATGATTTTAGTAGATGCATCTACAAGATGGTCACATGTGTGTTTATTATCAACTCGCAATGTGGCGTTTGCGAGATTACTTGTTCAAATAATAAAGTTAAGAGCACAATTTACAGTTTATGCAATTAAGACAATTCGTCTCGATAATGCTGGTGAATTTACATTCCAAGTTTATAATGATTATTGTATATCAACTAGGATGATAGTTGAGCATCTGGTTGCTCATGTTCATACTCAAAATGATCTAGCGGAATCATTGATTAAACGCCTCCAATTAATTGTTAAACCAATGCTTATGAGAACAAAACTTCTCATTTCATTATGGGGTCATGCTATTTTGCATGCAACAAGTCTTGTGCGGATTAGGCCTACAAGTTATCATAAGTCTCTCCATTAAAATTGATTTTTGGTCAGGAGCCGAACATTTTTCATCTTAGAATATTTGGATGTGTGGTATATGTTTCAATTGCTCCACCACAACATACAAAGATGGGTCCCCAAAGAAGGTTGGAGATATATGTTAGGTATGAATCTCCTGATATTATAAAATATCTGAAACCTATTATTGGAGATTTATTTACGGCAAGATTTGTTGATTGTCGTTTTGATGAATCAGCATACCCAATATTAGGGGGAGAAAATAAGTAGCTAAAAAGAAATATATTGGAATGCATTATGACTATCTCATTTAAATCCTCGCACAAATAAATATGAACTGAAAGTTCAAAAGATAATTCATTTGCAAAATGTTGCAAATCATCTGTCAGATGCATTCACTAACTTATCAAGAGTTACCAAATCTCATATTCCAGCTGTTAATGTTCCAATTCGAGTTGATGTCCCTATAGGACAATTAATTAATGCAAATGAGTCTAAAGCACGTTTAAAACGTGATAGACCGAGCGGTTCTAAAGTTAATAATCCTCGAAAAAGGAAAGGAGCAAATGATCAAGATGGTCATAATATGAAAGAATCTACTTAGGAAGAGCAAGGAGACATAATAATTGATGAAACCTTGGAAGAGGTTCAGACGCCTGAAAATAATGAAGAGATCTCAATAAATTATGTCTCATCGGAAAAAATATAGAACCGAAATAATATACTTGTCGACAATTTTTTTTGTTTATAATGTCGGTATTGAAATAATGCAAGATGAGGATTATGAACCAAAATCTATCGAGAAATGTTTACAGAGGAATGATTGGACAAAATGAAAAGATGCAATTCAAGTTGAATTAGCTTCGCTTGAAAAACGCAAACTTTTCGGACCGATAGTCCGAACACTTGAAGGTATAAATTCAGTGGGTTACAAATAGATTTTTGTGTGAAAACGAAATGAGAAATATGAAGTCGTAAGATATAAAGCACAACTTGTGGCACAATGATTTTCGCAAAGACCTGACATTGATTATATGGAAACATATTCTCATGTGGTGGATGCATTCACTTTCATGTATCTTATAAATATGGAAGTTCATGAAAAACTTGACATGCATCTAATGGATGTCGTTACAGCCTATTTATATGGCTCACTAGACAACGACATTTTCATGAAAATTCTTGAAGGATTTAAAATGCCTGAAATGTATAAAGATTCCCAGAAACTTGTTCAATAAAACTTCAAAAATCAGTATACAAATTGAAACAATCAGGATGCATGTAGTATAATCGCAGTGAATACCTATTAATGGAAGGATACAAGAATGACCCAATTTGTCCTTGTGTATTTTATTTAAAGGTATGGATTTGAATATGTTATAATAGTTGTATATGTTGATGACTTGAATATTATTGGAACTCGTGAAGAGCTTTCAAAGGGAGTAGAATGTCTCAAAAAGGAATTTGAAATGAAAGACCTTGGAAAGACAAAAAATAGTCTTAGTTTACGAATTGAATATTTTACGAATGGAATATTTATTCATCAATCAACATATACCAAAAATATTTTTAAAAGATTTTACATGGATAAATCACATACATTAAGTACCCCAATGATTGTAAGATCAATTGATATTAATAAATATCAATTTCGACCTCGTGAAAATGATGAAGAACTTGTTGGTGATGAGACACCATATCTTAGTGCAATTGGTGCATTGATGTACCTTACTATTAATTCTCGACCAAATATATTTTTCTGTGATATGGGACTATTTTATTCAAAAAGGTCCGTATCAAAATTAATTGGTTATGCAGATGCAGGATATTTGTCTAACCCACATAGAGGTCGATCTCAGACAAGTTATTTATTTACATATGGAGGTACAACTATATCATGACGTTCAACAAAACAAACTAGGGTTGCTACTTCTTCAAATCATGCAAAAATAATAGTCATTCATGAAGCTAGTCGAGAATGTGTTTGGTTGAGATCAAGAACTCAACACATCCAGGAAACATGTGGTCTTCCTTCGAAGAGAGAGAATCCAACGACATTATATGAAGACAATGTTGTATGTATAACTCAACTAAGAGGAGGATACATCAAAGGAGATAGAACGAAACATATATCACCAAAATTCTTTTTCACTCACGATCTTCAAACGAAAGGTGAAATATATGTTCAACAAGTTCATTCCAGTGATAATTTAGCAGATATGTTCATTAAGGCATTACCAACCTCAACCTTGAGAAGTTGAGAAACAAGATCGAAACGGATCATCTTCAAGATATTAAGTTTCATCAGAGGGAGTAAATACACACTGCACTCTTTTTTCCTTAACCAAAGTTTTATCCCACTGGGTTTCCTGATAAGGTTTTTAATAAAGCAACAAATAATGCGTATTACTACAATTTTTCTTTCACTATTATTTTTGCTTTTATATGGGCATCCAAGGGGGAGTGTTGTAAAAGATGTCCACATTAATATGTCATGTGTTGTGAGTTAATTATACACATAATATGTTGTGTATACATGACAAGAAGATATCCATGTATCACACTTGATGCCCAAGTATATACAACTATATATACCCCTCTTCTTGTAACAAAGAGAGAAGCAAGAACAAGTGAAAAGAAAAACACTACACATATTATTTCTCATCCATCTTTCTTATTATCTTAGCATTGATATTTATTTTATAACAAGGGATATATTTATACAATATCCCTCATTCGACACAGTCTGAAAGAGTTAGAAGGATAATCAAAAATCAAAATCGTGTTTGAGGACATGACAGCCAGATTGTTTTATTTGACAACTTTTTTGGGTACAAAATTAAAGAATTTAGTAAAAGATTCATTTGTATCATCATTAAGAGCTCAAGGCCACTCATCTGTCAACAAAATGTGTGAATGTGCGGAAAATAACTCATTTCTCAACAATAAACTCTTTAATTTCTATTCCAGAATGTCGAGCGCCTCCCTGTAGTAGAAGCAAAACTTCATCACCAACTTTTAGTGAGGTCACTGGAATTGTTGTACGCTGATGTCCCTCGCCTGCAGAAAGACGGGGGTGTTGAACGACAGATAGAGCAAAAAGAGAAAGCTGCTTCGACTAGAATATTTACCATGAAGGGGAGAAACTAATCCAACTGTTTCCGCATTCTGCAAGAGAATGGAATAGCTTTCATTTTCTGATTCTACCTGCATGATTGCCATTTCCAAATTAGGATTAGAGATGCAAATAGACAAATGTAATTGGTTGAAAGTTAAACCAGTCAGCGAAATTTTATATAAGTTCTTCATTTTCACGTGAACATGTTGCATGTTGCAAGTTGCAGATGCTGAAACTAGTAGTACTATGGACAGCTCAATGAGTTATACGACAGAGGTAAACCTAAAGGTATTTTCCAACTTGTTCTTTTGCTGGTGTGCACATGCCATACGCTCAATTCTTTTACTAACAAGAAGTCTCAGCCAGAAGTTAAATACTTCAAGTATGTCAGGCGTACACCAACATTTGCAGATTGCAACTTTCCTTCTTTCTTTTTCTTTTTCTTTTTAAGAAAGAACAAGCTAAGATATTGTAACACCTCGGAAGTACGTGTTCAGTTGGAAGTTAAAGAGTTTCAGATCTGGTGAAAAGTTGCTGGGTTTGGCTTCCATGAGGGCATTCACGGACTGTATAAGGTTTCAAGGTCTGTGGAAGGAGCCTGAGGAAATGAAATCTCTAAGTCGTGGACCACAGACAGATGTACGGTCCGTACAAGGACTCACAGACCGTAGACCAGTCCACGGATCAAACTTCAGAAAGTTGATAAATGAGGGTTGACAGGACTGTTGTGATTCATAAACCGTGGTTGGTTTTATGGACCGTGGATGAGTCCGTAGACCATGCCACATGACTTCAGGGAACTTTGGTCAAGGATGGTTGTACGGGAGGGTTGTACGGCCCGTGAAAGTATCCACGAGCCGTAGACCCTGTTGTGGAATGAAGGATCAGAAAGCTGGAAGTTTTGGGCTTCGACACGACGAGAGGGTCCACAGACCGTCGAAGGATTCACAGTTCGTGGATGGTGCCCGTGAAGGGTGGCTCGCCAGTTTTTAGTCAGGGGTTTGGGTCTTTTCCTACTCTTTTAACTCCTATACTTCGTACTTTTAAGCCTATTTAGAAGACTTCAAAGGATTCCTAATCACCCTAACCTCCCCCACTCACTCTCATTCTCCTAAATTCAAAATTCCTCTCTCAAGTCTTCTTCCCGAAGAAAGCTAGGGTTCTAAGGATTTCAAGTCTCCATTGAAGATTTCACCTAGGGTTTTCCTCAAGGTATGTGGGAACTTCATCAATGGGTCCTTCTTCACCAATTGAGTCCCAGAGAAACCTCAATTTCTCCAATTACGATTCTTACCCAATTCTAGGGTTCCATGATTTTCTTATGGGTTCAATTGATTTTAAGTTTACTCTTCCTGATTGATCCCTATTATGCATGATTTGATCATAATTTAGTGTTTTCAATAATATTCTCATGAACCCATATCATGCAAGTATTTTATGATTATGATTCAAGCTATGTTGATAAGCATGCATTATTTTAGGAAGGATTTTATGAATCAAGGATGCTTTTAGATAAAGTATCAAGAAGTATTTATGAAATGTTGATGCTTGCGATTGAAGTATCTCCCATTATGTATGGATATCATGATTTAGATGCTTCATATAAGTGTCTCAAGAGTATGTTATGAAATCATGATTTTAAATGAGCTATTCCTATGGCTATGAGATTTGTATGATGATTCGGTATTACCAGCCTCTTACTGTTTCAAAGATTATGAATATGAATATGATTATGCATGTCTTCCGTTGGGAGTTTTCTTAGCACCGAGTTGGACTAGTGGTGATTACCCAGGTCCAGAACTACGTGCCCCTGTAGGACTTTGTCTTAATTGACTTTAGCTAGTGGATCCACCTAAGCTCATGATTATGGTCCTTACCTTGGCAAGTAGGGCACTTTCTTTTCGGTGTGGGAGCAGTACACTGAACTCCATGTTATAGCGCACATGATTTATGTCGGTTAACAATATCTCCCACAAAAGCTTATGATTACCACATATGTTATTGTTATGATTTTCAAACTAATGCGTGACCTTGTACTATGTTTTCAGAATCAGATCATCAGTTTCATGTTATGTTTACTTGATCATTGCATTATCATGTTTTCAGACTTATCATGTTATCATGCCATGTTTATGTATTTCCCCATACACAGTACATTCTGAGTACTGACCGCATACATTCTTGTGCCTATATTGACTTATAATATAGGTGTTGACGCTCCTATCAGACGTGTGATTAGTACGGACTCTTATCAGCTTTGCTCAGTATTGGTAAGTTCTCATGGTTCAGGGACATACCACTTATGTTTTCTTTATGATCATTTCAGACTTTATTTCACATTTAATTGTTCGAGTGAGCTAGGGCTTGTCCTAGTGACTCACTTACATAGTGGAGGCTTATTTAGACATTAGTACTTCCCAATTATAAGTCCTTATATTCAGATTATCCCTATATGTTGAAAGTATCATTTGAGACTTTATTCCACTTTCCATGCTATTTCAATTATGTATGCTTTCTTAGTGTCATGCTATGTCATGTGGTTCGCTTAGAGTCTCTCGGGATTCTAGGTACCATGTCATGTCTAGGGGGTAGTCTTGGGTCGTGACAGATATCCTAGTCAAATAACATTTGTCCAGCTAATTTGATTTCTATTTTCCTACTTGAGATACTCTATGATGAATAGTTGTATTATGGTTGTATCCATAGCCACACTATGCCAAAGTTACAGGAGCAAAAAAATCACACTAACAAGCAAAGAAGGCAGAGAATCTTTAATTTTAGCAGAGATGGAAAGCTTCACAAACCTTTGCCTCCACAAGGATCAGTGGTCTAGTCTCTACCTTTACACGACCAACAATTGCTGTTCGCTGCATACCCCTTTGATCAACCACAATGACCTCTTTCCCAGACTTGAGTTCCGAGAGATAGCTAGTCTTTCCTCCAGGAACAGCAACATATCCATGGACAGGCCCCTGCTTAAGTCCAAAGAATTGTCATACTGAAGACCACTGGCTGTACATTATAGTTTGAGATGCATTAACGCAATTCAACACCAAAAAGAATTGAGGTTGAGGATCTGGAACAAAAACTTATAAAAGTCACAAGGGTAAAATGCAGTTATGGTAATGCTAGAGATGTCTTCTCTAGAGGTTAGCACTAAGATCCAGTTTGTGGAGATAACTATTTCGCAAACCACCAGAAATGCTAACGAAACATTGAAATAACAAAATGATACTTTCACTGTCAAGTTAAAGTTGTTGTCCTTCAGATCCTTTACTGAACATTTAAATGGCTTCATCTGAGACACACCGCATTAACTCGAAAAGGCCTGCTAGAGATGTAATTTGACTCCAAGCATTCTGAGTGAACAAGGAAAAGCCCTCTTGCAAAGGAACCAACCTAAGGGACAAAGTTATGCAGTAAGAATGAAATTGAAATGCCAAAAACAAGACTATCTGCAAATTGTAGACAAACAGAAATAGACAGGACAGTAGGAGCAAACCAGAAGACCTTCACCAGGTCTCATGAGGCTGCAGATATCCACACAGACACGGTCACCCATTCCAGTCACTTGAATATGAGTTATTATGGCTTTCGTCAAGTTCAACAGACTGTCCACTTCACGTCTTCTATCAAAATAACCCTAACAATGACAACTGACATCAAAAATCAACTCTTCACAAGGAAGAATCCCCTTTTGAGAAGGCACTACCTTCAGCTCAAGGATTGCGCCAACATCCTCAACTTTCATTACTACACCACCCAAACCGTGTTCCAAGGCCTAGCAAAGCAGAAAAGATGAAGTGAAACTTGGTGCTTTTTAATAGCAAAACACCACTCTAAGTACCATAAAATCCCCTACTTTGTGTGAGACTTTACTTTCTTAATGACTTAAATTTCAACCTAGTATACTACCTCAAGAAAGACTTGAGCTTCTGATTGGGTCTTTGAGACAGCAAGTACAGTTGTCTGAGTGCCTTGAAAAGCCGCAACAATGTTTTCAGCAGGTATCACCTATGGAATGAACAAATATAAACCAGCAATTGAAGTGGACTTATATAATATGGAGAATTTAATGTACTTGGAGCAATGCAAGGATTAGCCAATTAACAACTAGAGGGAGCATCCCGATGAACCCAGACAAATACAATACAGTAATACATAGAAACCAACTCGTCCACCCCAACTGATTTGGATTGAGGCATCGTTGCTTGATTGTTGATCGGATGATGATATGCAACCAACTTACAAAGGTTAAGCTTTTGGAAAAAGAAATCATTTAGAAATAATTGTTACAAATCTAGAAATGGTTTTTCCATTAGTGTGGTGACAGTTTGCAAAGTATCTTACGACAGCAAATAACATTGTGAAAGAGATGTGAAATGACTACCTGCCAATCTAGTAGATTAACAACTACTTTGTCTGCCTGTTCCTTCGATATCTGAAACTGTTCCAACTGTTGAGGGGAAGAAATCTCAGAAAATGCAGCAACACTCTTATGCTCATGATCAATTAGTCTCCCCTCTTCAATAAAGAGAGGATATATCACTGCAATTGCTGCATGTGATAGAACCAGAAATGTAGCAGAACACAATCAAACATTGTAGAAAACTTCACGATTCGAATAGCACAATGGAAATCCATGCTCAGTATACATAGTTAATCAGAAAGAAAGCATGTATGGGGTATAGAATCAGGAAAATCCATCTTGTTTCTCATTATCATGCCCTGACACTGAATCTTGAAATAGATTGTCAAACTATAAAAAGTTGAAACTAAGCTCGTACAAAGATAGGTTATCAAACTACTCCCTCCGTGTACCAAAAATAGATGTCCACTTTTACTTGTCCAATTAAGAAAATCAAGAGATAATTTTGTTCACCGAGAACACAATACAATTAAATTTATATGAGGTCAAGGACACGCGTTATCGATTTAGCCCGTTAGGTATAAATAGATAATAGATGTTACCCTTTTGTTTAGCAGTCTGTTATAAGTTGCCTATATTTCAGCCATATGATGATATACATAGCTAGTCATCTCTACTATTTAGAACTTCAATAGTTTCCTATACTCTAGGTTTCTGTTAGTAATGTACCTAATCAGTTCTGTATTGGCTCTATTTAAAGAGAAGGTTGTACGTGAATAAAAGTATCTTTCTCTTCTATACCTCAAACCTTTATATGGTATCAAGAGTTTTTCTTCTCCACACAGAGTTCTGAGTTTCTTATTACCCACTCACCACCAATGGCACCCTCAGTTACCAATTCTGATGCAACTAACACTACCACCATTGTTCAATTCAACTCGGTTACCCAGCTTACGATTAGACTTGCTGGCAGCCATAACTTCTCACTGTGGAAGGCCCAAGTGTCCATGCTCATGAGACGACACAATCTTTATGGCCATCTAGATGGGACTATCCCTGCTCCTGCTGAGACCACCAACAACAACAACCTGACAATTGTCAACCCCGATTATGTTAATTGGTTTCGTCAGGACCAGTTAATCCAAAACGCAACTTTAGCATCAGTAGATCCCACTCTTGCTGCCATTATAGCCGCTGCAACCACAGCCAAAGCAGCCTAGGATTCCCTCCATACGGCTTATGCAAATAAGTCACAAACTCGCATATTCAGCTTGCGAGATCGCGTCGCTCGTGTCACGAAAGAGAGTCTCCCTGTAACAGACTATCTCAACCAAGTTCGATCTCTGGGATGAGTTTGCGACTGCAGGAGCTCCTGTTACCAATGCCGAACTCATTGTCAAGATTCTCACTGGTCTTGGACCAGAATATCGCGAAATCTCTGCAGCAATTCGAGCACGTGACACCCCAATTTCATATGCTGAATTGTTTGAAAAGCTTAGTGATCACGAGCTTTTCCTCAAACACAATGCTCTGTCTCAATCCACTATTACTACTGTTGTTGTTGCTCAAAAGTCCAGCTCTCAAACGCGGACCAGTGCCACCAACACTAATAGGTGTTCAAACAACTACCAGCAACGTTCTCAGTCAGGGTGCAATCATCGCACCAATTCGCAAGAAGTCAACTTAGTGTCAGTTATGTAACCGACCTGGACACTCTGCTCGTGTTTGTTTCTCTCGGTCTCATAATCCTTTTCAGGCACGGGCCAACTTTGCTGGACAACACAAGCATCAATCTACCCCATGGACAGTCGATTCAGGGCTACACATCATGTTGCATCAGGTGCCCAGAGTCTCAACAATGTTGCTGACTACAATGGTCCGGAAGAAATCACTATGGGAAATGGTAACACCATACCAATTTCTCACACTGGTGACACTGATTTATCCGCATCTGATTCTAGCTTTCAATTATCCAATATACTTTGCTCCCCTTCCATTTCCAGTAACTTGATTTCAGTTTCTTAATTTTGTCGTGACAATTAAACATCTATTGAATTCTTTCCATTCTCTTATCTTGTGAAGGATCTGAGTACATGGGCGCCGTTAGTTCACGAGCGGAGTAGAGGGCGCCTTTGTGAGTGGCCGCTAGACAATCCTTCTTCTTCTCAACCGCACTGCAATGTGGCTGTGTCTTTAGATTTGTGCATCGGCGTTTGGGGCATCCAACATGCCGTACTTTAGATTTGTTTTTAAATAAATTTTCAATTCCTGTTAAGCAAGACTCTCTTTCCAATTGTAATTCATGTCAATCAAATAAAAGCCACGGGCAATCTTTTTCAACAAATTCTTTAGAGAGTCACATGCCTCTCCAAATAATTTACAATGATTTGTGGGTCCCGTCACCAGTTTTGTCCGTCGATAGGAAAACATATTATATTTGGTTTGTGGATCAGTTTTCAAAATACATGTGGCTTCACACGATTCAGTCCAAACACAAGGTTTTAGATGTTTTCAAAACACTACATTCATTGCTTGAACGTCGGTTTCGAACAAAAATATTATCTTTTTATACCAACAGAGTAGGTGAATTTCAGAATTTAACTTCTTATTTAAAATCTTAGGGGATTGAACACTTAAATCCCCACCTTATATGCCACAAAGAGTTGTTGTAGTTGAAAGGCGACATCGCCATGTTGTCGAGACTATAAAAATTCTAATGCATCAAGCCTCTTTACCAGCCAACTTTTGGAGTTTTGCATGTCATCAAGCTGCTTTTCTCATAAAGAGAATGAAAACCCCAAATTTAAAACACAAGTATCTATACGAGCTTTTATTTCAAGAATCACCAAATTATGACAACGTCAAAATTTTTGGTTGTTAATGTTCTCCGTGGTTAAAACCATATGCACAAAATAAGCTTGATTTGAAATCAAAGCCCTGTGTCTATTTGAGATTTTCAAATAAATATTTTTGCCATCACTGCTTCGACCCGACCACCTCCAAAGTTTATCAGTCTAGAGATGTAGTATTTTTTGAAACTAGTTACCCTTTTACCAATATTTTTTATAATTATAAAAATCAGTATTTGAAAATTTCTTGGGATGACTTATCTCATTCAATAGAGATGCACAATGATATCCCAACTGAGCCACATTGTTTTGAACTACCTCAGTCATTGTCTCCTTCCGTGAAGCACAACTCTATCCCCAATGGCAAGAAGCAATGAAAGCAAAGCTGCTCAACGCTCCTGGCCTATTCTTCCGTTAGATGGAAATAATGCCTTTTGCAAGGCAGTCTTGAAGAAGACGTGTACATGCAGCAACCTCCTGGTTTTGAGTCCCCTGATCATTCAACATACATTTGCAAGCTCAAAAAGGCCATATACAGACTTAAGCAGGCTCCTAGGGCCTGGTACACCGAGCTCACCACCTACTTGACAAGTATTGGATTTGTTAGATCAAAATCTGACTCATCTTTGTCTATCGTTCATAATTTTGGTGTTATTGAATACATTCTCATATATGCTGATGACGTACTTATTACGGGCAATTTTCAAGGAAGTGTCAGGTTCGTAATTACAACACTTTCCCTACGATTCTATCTCAAAGATCTCGACCTCTTGCATTATTTTTTGGCTATTGAGGTGATATCCACGCCAACTGCCATCTTTTTGTCTCAACAAAAATATGTCATGGATCTTCCGGATGAATTGCATATGACTGATTGCAAGGGTATTCCAACACCAATGACATCAACCTGCACCTTAGCTGACATTCTCTTTACAGTAGAGTAATTGGTAAGCTCCACTACCTATCCTTTACGAGGCCTGACATCGGGTTTGCTGTGAGCAAGTTGTCTCAGCTATGCATAATCCCGAAGTGTCTTACTGGAAAGCTATCAAACGTTTGTTGCGCTACTTGAAACACACAATCACATTGGGAGTTCAGCTCAGTCGCGAACCAGCAAACCATTTACTTGCTTATTCTGACTCTAATTGGGATGGAAATCCACAAGATAGAACATCAACAACGGATTATGTTGTCTACCTTGGGAACTCACCAGTCTCTTGGTCTTCCAAAAACCAAAAGTTTGTCTCCCGCTCATCTACGGAAGCCGAGTACCGAGCTATTGTTGATGTTGTTTCTAAAGTCAATTGGCTAACGAATTTGCTCGGGGTCTTCACCTATCGTTGTCTGCTTCACCAACTGTTTTTTGTGACAACGTTAGCACCACCTACATTTGTGCTAATCCTGTTTTTCCCAGTAGGATGAAGCATATAGCCATTGACTTTCATTTTGTTCGTGAGCAAGTTCAGCAGAAGGCACTTGAGGTTAGTCACCTTCACTCTACTGATCAAGTCGTTGATGTCCTCACCAAGGCTCTTCCACGTACGGCTTTTCAGCGCCATTTTCACAAGTTGGGTCTTGTTCCAGTCACCCCCAACTTGCGGGGGCTTATTAACAGATAATAGATGTTACCCTTTTGTTTAGGAGTCTGTTATTAGTTTCCTATATTTCATCATATGATGATATACGTAGTTAGTCATCTTTACTATTTAGGACTTCAATAGTTTCCTGTACTCTAGGTTTCTGTTGGTAATGTACCTTATCAGTTCTGTATTGGCTCTATTTAAAGAGAAGTTTGTACATGAATAAAAGCATCTTTCTCTTCTATACCTCAAACCTTTATATTAGGTTTGTTAATGACAGTTGAATATTTTGCAAGAAACAAATAAAGAATTGGAAAACAAGTATGAAAGCAGTAAAATTGTTCAATAGAAATGCTCCACTGGAACCATAAAGTAGTACAACCAATAAACGTCGTCCAGGATCACTTAGTTACTAATTTAACCTTATTATTAACTCTAGTCATTTCCCAAAGTGTTGAATTTATTATATTCAAATGACATAAAATAAAATTGTCATTCTGATTATTGCTTTGTTAAGGGGTGTAGCAAGTAAATATTGGATAAATAAAAAATGGGTGTATGTGTTTAAATGTTGGAATGACCAACAAGTCCAGGAAGAAAAGAAAAACTTACAAGACCAGTCAAGGGCGAGATCCTGGCGATTGGAAGGGAAGATGAAAGTATTCCAGCCTCTCTCCACAGCAGCTGTCATTACTTGCTTGTTCTCCGTCCATACCCATACTGTTTTCTTCTTCGAATTTGAAGGTGTGAATGCGCACATTCTAGCAACCCTATTAATACCCATAAATTTTCTGTAATTTTGCCATTTACCTACCAAAAATTAATCAGAAAATGTTCTTTAGTCTTTACATTGTATTGGGATACAAAACCCCAGTTAATTTAGTAATTTCTTGATGTTCAGCGTTGTAAAATGTGTTGTGGAGTACCTGCTACTATAGGGTAAGAAAGAGAGAGCGAAGGCAAGAGCATATCCATTTCTGTTGATCATCAAGGAAATATTGTTCTTCTTTTTTCTCTATGTAAGAGGATTACATTTTTGTCCCCACGCGGAAACGCTCTTTCCATTTCATCTCCCCCGTGGCTTTCTCTCTATCTCTCTATATATATACGGGCCCAACAACATTAATTTACGTATAAAAGTAATTTTAGGCTTTTAGATATGCAAAATATATTTTGTATATGGTCTATTGCACGGTTTGGAAATTTTTAACCTATGTGAATAGCCAATTATTTGTGATATTCCTAGAAACAGAGTAGTAAGAATATTATGTTTTCTCTTGAGCAATGAAAATAAGATAGCACATGGCCTTCTGCCCTATAAATATCTGGGAAATTTCTTTTTTTGATCAACACATAATACACAAGCAAATAGAGTTGTTTACTACCAACAGGTGCTATAACCAAGTCTTAAATTATAACAAACATTATAATTAAAACATATAATATAATTTTGGGCAGAAGTCGATTGTATAAATATATACTTCAAACGTCTCACTAACAAATGAGTTTGATATTCTAGTGTCCTAGGCGTAGAGGAACCACACCAATCCATCCCGGTTCCATTGCCCTTCCATTTGTTGCACGCAGAACTCCATCCAAATCACGAGTGGATGAAGTGATCTCAACAGACTCTTGTTGAGGATCCTAAGAACCTGTATCTGCATCATTAAAGGATGCAGGTTGAATGACGTCAGTACATTGAATGTTCGAGTATGTATTATAGCGGGATAACAAATAACTGAATGAAAGGACTGCAATAGATATAGATATATACTCAACTGAATCAATACATAAACATGAAGTGAAAATCATTTAAGCTTTACAATAAAATATATAATGAAAGCAACATGAAAATAATATACTTTACTTGTGGGGAGTTTCTCTAACCGACAACCATTACCATGAGCCTGGCAATGATACAACGT
>JAJONR010020622.1:0-15355 GCA_029582245.1 Solanum etuberosum
CAAAAAACATCTCAAGAAAACAGTGACCCGTCAAAAATAAAGCAAAAAACATCTCAAGAAAAGATTGACCCATCAAAAATTAAGGAAAAACATCTCAAGAAAACAGTGACCCATCAAAAATTAACCAACAATCTCTCGAATTACCAGGCAGGACAACGTTATAAACAAAGAATTGAGTGTATTCATGAACAAGTACAAGATTTTTGGAACCAAAACGGAAGAAACCCAAGATACCTAGAAACCCTAGAAATTTAATTGTGAAAATACATGTATAGCAGTGTAATGTAGAGTTGTACAGATTTACTTACATGGGATACAGTAAGACAGTAGCTACTTCAGATACAGAGAGAAAAAATAAGAACTTGTTGAAGAAGTGAAGACTGTTGTACTTGTTCCGCTTCGACCAAATTTAGGTTTTGGGCTGCTATGTTATCATCTTTATTTTCCATATGTTCTTATATACAATACAATTGTCTTTTGTTTCTTTTAATTGGTCTTTTTGGCCGTGTGTTTTATTATCTCCTCAAGTAAAAAAATAAAATATTAATATAAAAAATTATTGTTCACTTACTAGTAAATGCGAGTCGTCCGCTCTTTTGTATACATCGCCCTTCATTCTTATGAAATAGTTGAATCACCTATACATGGGTGATTCGTTGTCTATAATGACACGAAAAATCCATTAAACTTTATCATTTATGGAAAAACAAATTGTAACAAAATTTTTATAGGTGAACATATAAATAGATTATTATCAAAATCTATAATGCATCATGACTCATGAATTTATTTAATATTGGGGAGCAGGTGAAGGTACTTCCCCCTCCCCCTTTGTATGTCTCCGTCCTATTTCCGTCGCTCGCTTATCTATGTGATGAGTTAGTAACGAACTCTTTCGTGAAAAGCCCCAAGAAATACTAAATGATAGTCTGCCTCTTGCATCCCATTTGTAGTGTACGTGAGTAGACATGTTTTTCTTAAAACAAAAATCACTCTTGACTTTCACGTTGAAGAAAAAAAATAACAAAATGTGATACTTGATGTGAAATGCAAAATCTTGTGAACTATGGAATCTTTGAATGCAAGTTGCTCCGAAAACTTAAATCGAAGGCACTCTGTCTAAATATCACACATCATGTAACCCATCCACCCAAACTACTCCTAAAAATTGGGTCGTGATAATGTCAATATTTGGTTAGTATTAAACTCTTTGTATATTGGCATAAAATATATATATAATTTATAAATTATTTTATATATAATAAAATAAAATGTCAATTATAAAAAGGTCCGCAAGTTCAATTGTTGCTTAACAATAATTTTATTTTAAATAGTACCTTTTATTTATTTATTTATTTATTGTATCCAAGTATTAACACTAAACATCATATAAACTTTTTGTAGGATTGTCAAGTTAAAAGACGAAGAGTGTACAAGCACAAATCGCAATAGTAAGTTAAAAGATTTTTGTTGTTAGATCCTAACTTCTAAACACTCGCTCAAAGACAAAAGTGAGTACAAACATAAATCATCACAAATTAATAAGCTAAACTAAAAAAAGGCTATTCAAAATAGGATTGCAGGAGAAAGAAGAAATGACAACAAATATCAAAATCCATAACAAAATGGAGTGACATATAGCGAAACTAGCAAAATCCTTTTGACTCCAGACTCTTTTTTTTTTTTTTTGGGTTTTCCACTCAATGTCGGATACCCACAGTGGAGCCCAACTAAATTCGAATTCGCATCGGGAAGTCCCACGTTAGGGGGTAAAGCACTCCATAACAAAGATAACTCCATATCCAAGAGGACTCGAACCCAAAACCTCTTGTCTAAAAATGAAGGAGTACTTACCACTCCACACAGCTTGTTGGTCCAGACTCCAATCTATTTAGTCATAATGGACACATAATTCTGCATGTTTAAGAGTTGAGACGGAGAAATGTTTAAAGTCTTTCTACTACAAAAAATAGAGTTACTACATAAATGTCAAGTCTTTCTACTCCTCCAGTTTCTAACAATTTGTTGTTTCAAGTTAATAGGAAACGTTGGATATACAAACCAATAATTACAGAAACCATAATCCCAAGAACATGTGGCCTTTCAGAAGCACCTGTCGATACAGACCTGTGCAAGATGGCACCAAATTAGAATAATCAACAAGGAGATTATTACAAACATTATATTGATCGATGACTATGTCAAAATAAACTTCAGCAGCACTAAAATAAATCTATAGGAATCAGTATCTAGTGATACAATTCTGGATCATGTTGATAATTTAGAAGCAGCAGATAGGAAACAACATTTGGTGTAGACATGATTACTTTCATGTGCAGTTAAACATTATGCCTGAGCAATATGAAAACAGTTTTAGTGGCATCAATGTGAAATAGGGAAGTAACTAGGGATGAAGGAAGCGAATATTCATACTGAGTAAAATTATTGGAAGGCTAGAAATTTTATTTAAGTATCTGGACTGAATGATTGATATTTACCTTGCTATTGTTGACTTAGATGTTGTGAGTCCAAATCCAAAGGGAAACAATGGATCATAGTGAGGGTCACCAACGTTCATTGGAAGTTGATCTACAGTTCTGAACCATGTTCTTGGAAGTTTTCCAGTAAATCCGTAGTCCCCAAAGAGAAGATCAGTGATACCTTGTCCTTCAGTTCCAGGTAACCAGGCTGCTACAAGTGCATCAATTGAAGGTAGATATGGTTCAAGAACGAGTGGTCGACCAGATATGACTATGACAACACACTTCACAGATTGGCAAACATTGTTAATGACATCAGGTCCAGGATCTGCCACTGTGAGAGTAGGACTGTCTCCTGCACTCTCAGCATAAGGGTGCTCACCGACAACCACAATAGCATAGTCAAAGCCACTAGAAGTAGCATACTTGCTGTCAGGATTCTCAAAATAGATGACTTCTGTTCCTGGATCAACTGCAGACTTTATTGCACCGAGGATGGTAGTTCCTGTAAATGGCGTTCACTCTGATCAGTCAACTTTCAATGCTAGCCAACTGAAAATAGCAAATGGTTATCTATGCATTACAACATTAGTTACTTAGCCTGCTGCAGTTTCCTATATAGAACTACCAATATATTTGAGTTTCTAACATTTTCAAAATGATTTGTGTACAGTTCAAGTATATTTTCTTAGTAATCTTGTTAGGATGGCTGGTGGGGGAGATTATTCAAGAAATAATAAGGTCAAGTGATTTTACAAATTTTCTATTTAACATTAAGTCATTAAATGTAGTATTAGAGGTCTTGTGAATCGCATCAGAAGAAAAAACATACCACTTGTAGCATCATTACCACTAAACCCCTGCCAAGTAATAGTCCATCCGCCACATTGATAACCTAAGTTATCAGCATGGCCACCAGCAACCAAAATTCTAGACACTTTCTTAGGAAGAGGTAACAATGGGTTATTAGCAGTTTTCCCGTTCTTCAGCAGCACAAGAGATTTCCGCACAGCTTCTCTTGCTAAGTTCCTGTGTTCCTGAATGGAAACCAGGGGTTATTATAACCACAAAAGCTGAATTTCACAATTCAAACAGTACAAAACGTATACATCTCAAACTACAGCATAGGCCCCAAATGGTAGTTAACCCAAAACAAACAACTAAACAATGCCATATACAATGCATGCCCTAACATTGTAACTGAGGCTTGAAGTGTAAAGTATCATGTTTTAGTGACCTACCTGGCTCCCAACCTCGTTGATCAAGCTGAAATCAGTGTAGGGGTTCTCAAAAAGTCCCATGGTAAATTTAACTGACAAAATCCTCTCCACTGCATCATCAATCCGATCTGTTGGGATAAAATTGTTCTTGACGAGGTAAGTCAGATCATTGATAAACTCGGTAAAATTATATGGGACCATAACCTGCAAATGACCAATTTGACATTTCCTGATTCAGCTTGAACACCAAAACATTTCCCAAACACAATGCATCTGAATATTAATTTGCTCCAGCTCTCTCTGTCTCTCTCTGATGTACTAGTACCAGTTTTTAGAATTAGTTGAATGTTGACACTGGTGTAGGGGAAAAAATCTTACCATGTCGACACCAGCTAGAATGCTAGTCTCAACTGAATAAGTGTAGTTGGCATGAGGTGGAGAAGTAAGTCTGTCAATACCCTGCCAATCTGAGATGACAAAACCCTGGTAGATTATCAACATCAATCAGTGAAATCACCTCCAAATTATGAAATTAATGCTTCATGAAAAACAATAAGTGATACAACAAGTTAGCATGATACAAACACATGAAATATCAAAAGTATATTTCGGAGGATGTTAATTCCACAGTTCTGTAATTCCCATGTGCGTAATAACTAGCTGCCTTTAACCAAGCTTCCGAATTGACCACTGAGGTTTATCTAATCTTTCATATCATTTTTTTAGAACATTACCTTGAACTTGAGTGTACCCTTGAGAAAACCAGTAACTAAATCATGGTCAGCATGCATCTTTCTGCCATTCCAGCTAGAATAAGAAGCCATAACCGTAGCAACGCCTTTGATAATTGAGTCGTCGTAGGCGGGCATGTGGATACTCAGCAACTCATGCTTGTTAGTCACAGTGTTATTCTCATTAACACCCTTAGTTGTGCCCCCATCACCAACAAAGTGCTTTGCACAAGCAGCCACCTTTTTCCTGAAAATTGAATGAGTTGGAGGTTTATGCACAGGGAATCCTTTTACAAGCAAAACTTAGAATTTAATTACACAAGAACCACCATTATCAAAATATAAATATAAGATCTATAACTAATTCATAAAAGGCTCATCAAAAAATTGATAATAACTACAAAACAGTGGCAAAAAAAAGGGAAAACAGCATTAGCATAAAAGCATCTCATACTGGACTTCATTGTGCTCTAATGATAACAAGCAACTAAAGAGCAGTCAAGGTTCTCATTACTTAAACTTAGATTTGACAGTTCTTTGCATAACAATGAGGAAGACAACTGTAAATATTTGTTCTAACTTTCAAAGAACATTATATTAAACAATAAGCATGGAATTGCTTTCAAAGTTTCCATACTTTCCAGCAATATAAGGTATGCCCTTCCTTGAACCATTAGAAATCTCGCCTTGTAACCCAATTATAATATCTGTCATTTCTTGAACAATCTTGGGATCTTCACTATAACTTTCATAACAGCGACCCCACCTAGGATCTCTGCAAACCTGCCCACAAAGGTTTAAACTTTAAACAAAAACTTGATTTACAATTTGAAGTGAAAAATATCATCAATTGTGAGAAGATTAATTAGAAAGTCAATCATCAATCTGATTGTATCACCTACAGCGATGCAAGGAGCAAATACATAAGGAATCCCTGTAGCTCTGACTTCAAGAGCAGTAGCATCACCAATTCTTCGCATGAGTTCAGGGTCCCTGAAGAATAGATATTCGGTAGAACATTCAGATAAGACCAACATCTTTTTTTTTTATTAGCAAGTGGATAAGGCCAACATCATGTTACCTTGAACAGGGAAAAGAATTCTGAAAATGTAAAAATAATTGTAGATAATATCAAAATGAAGTTTTTTGAACATACAATACATTCATATTTCCTAGACATAACTTACATATGACACACAGTTATTGGGCTTAAGCTATGTAAATTGCAATATATCTTGAAACTGTCCTCATTTAGCAGAGCAGTATATTGATACTTGATAGACAACAAATCACTTATCACAATGTTATCTTTGCAAATGAAATTATTAAACTTTTTCAAGAAAAAAATATGAAGCTTGATTTAGGTCACAAAAGGTTTCTTGGTAGTACACTAGATAACAAATTAGAAGTCCAATGAGAACACATGCTCTATAAACCAGCAAATAACAAATGATATAAATTTGATATGTCAACGCTCAGCAGTGTGTGTTTTGTACTTGAAAATATCCATGTAAAGTTTCCTTACCTGGCAGCTCCAAGCCCGATGTTATGTGGAAATATGGTGGCATTGAAAACATTGTTGTGTCCATGAACGGCATCAATCCCATATATCATTGGAATCCCAAGGCGAGTTGACATAGAACCATTTTGGTAGTCATTCACCATATTAACCCAATCTGCAGCAGTAGCTTTCGGAAGTGGAGTACTTCCCCCACCACTTAATACGCTCCCTAAATCAGAATAACCAAACATAAACTTCAATTTTCTGCTTTCCATGCCGACAAGATATTTTAAACAGAAGTGTAGGGCCTTTGATTGGGATTTAATCCTGCAAAATTCGCAAAACAAGTTGTACTAACAATCCATCTCTTTTTTAATTTATTGTTATTACTTTCTTCTTAAAAGATAATCCTGAGTTCATGTTTCATTGTTAATCACTGCTTCATTACATGCCATTTCTTTGTTGAACTATCATATCAGACTTTGACGAAAAGAAAAGCAAAATATTGTAAGATGCATGCTTATGCATGTGATTTGCACTTAATAATCATTTCTCCAATCACTTGATTTGCGGTTAATGCTCATGTCTTCCGGTTTCATAGTTTTACTTTTCAAAACGTCCTAATCAATGAAAGCCAAGACTGATGTATAACAAAAAGATGTTATGAACATGCTTTCGAACTCCATAGACAGCCTTATCTCTTGGCGTACTCTGGATAATTCAAACTCGGAAGAAGAAACTGATTAAGTTCGGCTCAACTTCCTTTATCAGTGAAAAAAGAAGCATGTTTTAGCTCAATTTCCTTCCCTTCTTTCTTTCTTCTTTTCATCTCTTTTGAATACTCTTTCAACTTATTTCTGTATCCGTTCAATTTTGCATTTCCTGATCTTGTAACTTTGGAGTAACCATGAATCCTCACAACTATTTTTTTTTCTGCAGTGTTCATAGCTATTAAACTGACATATTAAATCTACAACTATTTAATTCAATCTCCAAGATAAGTGCTGGTAACAAATCATGATCAAGAGATGCATAAAAAACAGAAAACTAGAAAGTATGTAAAGGGTACTACAGGCAGACCTCTATATATAACAATAGTTCTCTATAACAACATTTCACTATAACAGCCATGTTTTTTGTGGACCGATCTTTCATGTTATGTTACATATATGTTCTCTATAATAATATTTCACTTTTAGCAGCCAAAAAAAATCAGAACATACGACCATGTTATAAAAAAGTTTGACTATACTATATATTGTGAATGTTCCTTATCAAGAAAATCCAGATGTGAAATCCCAATGTATTGTTTTTATAAACAAGGGCATCAAATACTCTATTTCTCGTAACAATCTACTTCAAAATGTCATTATTCAATCTAGAAGGAAAGTAACACACAGCAACTAACAAAAAAATGCACAAAAAAAACTAAACAATTATTCAAATGATACAACTATATAGTTATGAGATGTAACTGAAGTAGTACTCCAAGTTAAACAGGGCTTACTGCTCTCCAAACAATCTTCTTCAGACTAACATCATCAAATCTCCAAAAACAAATACTCTCTTCTTTCAATTTGTTTGTCTTACTTTCTTTTTTACCCCATGTAAGAAAGAATGTCCCTTTTACCTTTTTGGCAACTCTTCAATTCCAACTTTTCCCATAACATATTTTATACCACAAGATTTAAGGAGGTTTACTTACTTTCTTGAACATCGTGTCAAGTCAAAACAACACAAATAAATTGAAATGGAGGAAGTAAACAGTAAACACCAACTACACAAGAAAAATTACAAACATGGAAACCATAATAGTATATGCAGATTTGAAATATTACCAATATAGTAGTCTTTCATTATTTGAATAGTGGCAACAGTCCTATCAATCTGAATCATCTGTCCAATCTTTTCTTGAAGGGTCATTCTACCAAGAAGATCTTTAACTCTAACCCCAACTGGTTGTTCTGGGTCCTTGTACTTGATGTACTCCTCACCCATTGCAATCTTGCTCCACCATACCACCAGAGTCACAAACCACCAAACCCAACTTTTCTTACCCATTTTCAAACTCCTCAACACTATAATAACATCAAGAAAATGTTTCAAGATAGTACTTGGAATTTAAGTGAATACCCAGAAAAATGTAGGGTAAAGGGTGCAAGAAAATGCAGGATCTTGAAAGTTTTAGTGAAAGAATACAGTAACAGAGAGTGTGCTGTATTTTGTGGAAAAGATGAGTCTAAAAGTAGGAGTGAGAGTTGAGATATTCTTTGAAAAAGTTACGAGAGTTGAACGGTTATATATACGCCAAGAATATATATTACTAACCACCCTCCAACCCCTTTTAAGCGAAGTTATTACTCCATTCCTACGCTTTACTTGTCCACTGTATTAAAATAGTTGTTTAATAATATTTGTATAGTTTAAAAAATAGAGAGATTATATTATATATATTTTTTGTGTCTATTTTATCATATTATTACTGGACAAAAAAAATATTACTCTTATGTTTATTTTATTTGTTTACTCTGATTAAAATAGATATAAATTTTTAAATTTATAGATTTTATTTTTCTAAAACTGAATTTTATGTTTAAATTCAAAAAAAAAGTTTTATACTTTGTACCACATAAATTGAAATAGATAGTTAAATATATTCATAGTTAAGTGAGAATTATAAGTTGTAACCGTCTAATGAGTGTATAATAATGAATGAGCAATTGTATAGTTAGTGATTAAATTGTCTTATTCATAGATGATTTACTTACTTAATTACTCCATCGGTCCAATAATACTAAAAATAAATATCCAACAATACTTGTTCACTTTATAAAATTCATAGATAATTTTACACTTAGTTCCTAATTTACCTTTATCACTAATTATAGTCATTTCCCTATTATATTTTTCAAGACATTGTATTTATTATATTCAAAGGGTGATATAGTAAAATTATTCTTCTATTTATAGTTTCTTAAGGAGTGTGTCAAGTCAATAGTGGACGAGAGAGTATTGTTTTATATCTATAAATTATTTAATTCGTGACATGTTAATAGACATATTATGTGGTGAGGGTGGGGTGTTTAACCTTTCTTTTCTAGAGATTTGAGAATTTCGAGAAAGACAGTTCATGTGGGGGAACTCAACCTTTTGTACTGACTACTTGTTGTAGTAGCCATTTCAGTTCAATCAAAAGCATATTCTTTCTTAAAGCAAAAAATATCTATCAAGAAAAAGGTAAGTGTTGCCGATTTATAGATTCTAATTTATATGTGCTGAATTAGACACTACTATACAATACGATTAGCTTATTAATATAGAGAACACACTCAAAAAAAATTCAAAATTTAAATGGAAAGTATCTAATATGAACACTTAATCATGTATTTAAGTGATCAATCAAAATAGACTACAATTTCAATATTTAAATAAAATTTACTAACAGATTTAAGAAACTATCAACATATTCTACGTACATTTCATAATCACTTTAATTCGGAAGTGCCTAATGCATGATCCCTTATTATTTATTAAGAAATAGCAATAGACTTCTAATATGCTGATTACTGTAAAACTATAAATAACTTTTTCTTTAACCTTACCTTAGGTTCGTCTGACTATTTATAAAAAGTAAAATAAAGAAAAAGTGGCAGTTTAGATTTACCCAATTTAATATATCACCAGTCAAGGTTATTCTATTGTCCAGAAAAAATCAAGTGGATCCTCATTTTGCTGCTAAAAATACAGATACAACTTTAGACATCACATGATTCTACATGAGTTTTCCACAGAATTTATCTGTAAAACTTAACTCCCTTCTTCACCCTTACTTGAAAGTTCTTCATTTTCCTTTAACTTTGATTCATCAGACTCAAGAGACTTTGGAAGTACTGAAGAATCCTCGGGCCCGTCTTTCTGTGTCTCATCAATTGGCTCATCTTTCTGTGTCTCATCAATTGGCTCATCTTTCTGTGTCTCATCGATCGGCTCGTCTTTCTGTGTCTCATCAATTGGCTCTCCTGCTGAGGCAGCTTCAGATTCGGTGTTGAATTCAAATTCAGGGTGTCGAGTTTGTCCTTCATTATTGGGCAATGGTGGAGATGGATTGTCAATGCCTGATCCTTTAGCAAGGCAAACATACTTGATAACTAGGCGCTTGTAATTCGTTAGTAGTTCTTCGATATCACCCACTGTTAGGTCACCAGCCTGGGAATATAGGTAGGGGAAACTTTGGAACACTTGGCTGATGCTATCCTCCTTGATCAGCATACTAGCCCCTCTGTTTTCTAGATCCGACAGTGACGGGATCTTTTCCATTGATGACTGACTTTTAGAATACTGATCCTCGTTCTTGATGTTTGTTTCTGTTGATGCAACCGAGAAATTTGGCTGTGTAGCAGGGTGTGGAGGCCTATTAGACCTAAAATTTTGTTTGGCGTCAGAAGTGTCTGCACCAGGAACGGGTCCAGCGTTCTGATCACTCTGGTCCAGTACATTGTTGTCGGCTGAAAGACCAGAAAGAAGTGCTCGAGCAGACTCCATATTTGTTTCAAACTCGGTCTCATCCATAGAAAGAGCTTGTGCATCAATATTCGAAATGAAAGATTCTGCAGAAAGAATGTTTGTGAAGAAGTATGCCGCTTCAGAAACCAAGCGGGTTTGCCGCCTAAACCTTTGTATATACAGTAGATTTGAGTGCAGCTGAGGGGGGTTAGCCTGATTGTGACATAGAATAAAAGGTAATTTAAAAATTGAATGCAAGGACACAACAAAAGTTGTAAAATTAAAATACGGGAGCAGAAAGAATTTCAATCATTCTTCAGTATTGAAGAGAACACAGAACTAAAACATTTATAAAAAAGATGTTTTAGTTCTTTAAGCTTTTAGTTCTCCACTTAAAGATTTTCATCTATAAAAAAGATTTTGGAAGGACAGTGCGTCAAGGATTTGGTAATATTCCACACATGGTTCATCAAATCAAGGATTTTGTTGAGAATCTAACTGAGAGTAAAATTCACTTTTTTTGTTTGTTTCTGCAGGACAATTATAAAGTTATAATTCATATGATGTTATCCCAAATCAGAAATCATATGCCAGATATTTGGGGGATGAGAAGTACAAGATATTTGGGGGATGGAAGTGGGTGATGAGACGATGATAGGAAAGCGAAAGGTGCAATAATGGACTCTTTGGCCACAAATCTGGATGCCTCCCTTTCGGATGCATTCAGTGTTCATGAATTCCAACATAAAGAAATAAGAATGTTTCTTCTGTTCACTCCTTAGAAGAGAATTAAAATTTCCCTTGTTAGTCATCTTGGGCAAAAAAATCCAAGACAAATCAGTCGTACCAGCAATACCTTCCCTTATTCATGTAGCAAAGTTGGACTACTATCCAGGCAAACATTGTTCAGTGTTATTAGACCTCTAATTCTGCAATCAACTTCCCTACAGGGAAATCAAGACAGTAGACTAGCCCATAGAAGTCAGAACATGAGCGCAGAGTTAAGGAATCAAATATCAAAAGTTATGCAGTTGGGAAATCCCCATTCTGATAATCGTGATAGAAAGGCGGTAAATTTGTCTGAAAATGAAAAGAACTAGAGGGAATATAATAGGTAGATTCTGATAATATTCCCAAGCAAAAACATTGAGCACGTGCTGCATTGAAGTCTTAAACAGTTCTGAGTAGGACAGAAGAAAATACTCCTCCAGGATGTCCCTCGTTACAGGGAAAAAATTATTACCACTTGTCTTGTTTCACACAAAAGCAGAAGAAATTGCTGCAATATACTCACGTGTTCTGTAGATCATTGGTGAAGGAAAGGCAGACTATCCTTTGAAATTTATTTCATGGTTCACTTAAGTTCATCTACACGAGTTACGTGGGAGCTACCAAACACCACAATTCAGAACCTAAAGGATTCGTCAGTTGTGAAGACTAATATATCAAATCAGTGCAAATGAGCTGGCTTACCTTTATGGTGACATATATGAGAACGGGAAGAAAATCATCTGCTCCTGGAGGGTTATCCTTTGCTGAAACAGAAGTCAGGAGATTATTGATAACCTTGCAACAATTAAGAATACACACAAGTTTGTCTCTTGGTGCCCTGTACATATTTATCTTTTGTAGCTCCTTCTGCGCAAGCTGTAAAAAGTGTAGCATGTAATGAAATAGTTAGACATCTCATTGAAGAATGACATTCACGAAAGATCTATGCTTATTTATGGCAGGGTAAAAGAGCTATACTTATTGTAATCAAGATCACAACTCAAAAGGACAGCCTAAAGAAGACGTTTCTATAAAGGAAGAAGTGTGTGCCCCGGTACTATGAAAATATTCTCTGAATTTTGCATACTGCAAGCCTTGATATGTTACTGTAAACTGACGGTCGTACCCATTAAAAACCCAGTTTACAAACTTCTGCAGCAAATCTCTGGAAATCTGGGTCCACATTTAACCAACAAGTTACCATGTTAAATAAAAAATATGAAAGTAACACAATTTTTTTTATAGAAATCAATACTAGAGGTAATTGCCAGAGTAAACAGTGTCCATCTTGTCAAGGTGTTACATATGCACAAAGACAAGAAGGTTAGCTCTTACTTGGTTATTTTTGTGAAAATACTCTTTTTCTTTTACCAGTTATTAGTATAATAAAATAGCTGTGCAAAAAACTATTTTATTTGAACACTACACCTGTTCCAGAAATGTGTATCTTTTCCAAAGTTCCAAACACTGGTTGCGAGAAAAAAATATTATTTCTTCCATCAGCAACCCATAAACCCACTAAGATACACACACATATGCACATATACTATTGTGTGTGTGTGTCAATATGTGTATAATGTGTGAACACACACACACACAGTGCATATAAATATAAACTAACATCATGGTAAATGATAGAGGTCGAGGAATGATCAAGTACGCCTCACAAAAGATGTAATGGGTGGCTTTATTTATAAACCACAACCACATTCAATTAGAAAAACCGTTCGCCCACAACATTTTGTTCGGGAAAATTATGTAAATGTACCGACTTCGGAACCAACAAACTGTCAAAAGACACGTGCATTTTGCTCTGAAATATAAAAACTGGTAATTTTATAACTTCACCCACGCATCGTCATCCTATGAGTGACAGGCCCAAATCGCAACAACAGTAATCAAGTGAGAAATCATATCCCTTCCTCCAGTAGTAAAAAAAAAAGTAGCAGTTAGAACCAAAATCCCTGCACTTCCAACAGAATCAATGAATGATTCACCAGAAATTTACTTTTTACAGAGTTCACTTACCAACCATGATGATTCATTTTGAAATGTTGGCTTGATATCCAAATTCTCAGGCCTAACAAATTGTTGAATCAAAGCAATTTTCTCATGAAGCTGTTCATCAACTTTCACATCTTCAGGAAGTGAAGCAAATGTACGTGTAAATAGCTTCGTCATGACATACTTCTCAAGTCCCTGTTGTTTGGAATAATATGAATATGAGCAAACAAAGTACAAACAGCACAGCAACAACTAAACTTATAATCAGTTGACATGCTGACATGCAGCCTACAGCCATCCACAAGCATCGAGTATAGAAAATGTGATATCCATGAATAACACAATATGTTGATTCCATATGTTGGAGTAAAATTGTACAAACATCAACCTGTGTCTTTTACTGAAAAGGTATGACATATGTAAGCATGTTGAGATAAAAGGAAAAATGATACAATCAGACTTGGTACTTCTAGGCACAGTACCAATAGCAACTCTAATTAAGACACACAGTAGATTCAAGAATCCAAAGTTTTTTGTTCCTTCAGTGTTGAGATATCAGTGGATCTGTTTTTCTGAAGGATATCAGTGGAAGGAAACTTATGCTTTTAAGGTTAGATATTTATTAATATCATGGAGCAGCCTGAATCTTCAGTGTACTAAAAAATCAGCATGCAGATGTCATAAGTTTGAAACTCGGTTGTGTATAGGCCCATTCCTCAGTCAGTTCCACTTAAATTTCAGGGTTCTTGTTGGCGGCAGTGTTCGAACTTGTGATGTGCACCCTAGGCTGCACATCTCAAGTTGTGTCCTTAATATTGAACCAAAACCCTAGGGGCTTGTGGGGTAATGGGGTTGGATGGAAGGCTGGTAGGTTGATGAGATTTGATATACAAATGAAAAAACAGACTGATAACATTCATGCTAAAGCCTTATTCAGCATATAGGTGTACTCACTTCACCAGCACTCTCCAACTCCTCCTCAGAACATCCAGCCCAAAGTGAATGAGCTCTGAATGCTGTTTCCATATTTCCAAGGAACTCCTGCACGGCTGCACTATCCCTCTCTGCGTCTGGAGCATTGTTCAAAAATGATACAATAAAACTGCAAAAGATTCCAATTAGTAATAACATTTTCCTCAAATGGATATACCTGGTTGATTAAAATGGCAAGCATTGCTGTTATGTTAATTTGAACTATGCAAATATTAAATATGCAGTAGTATATTATAGAATTTTAGATCAGTTAGTAGTAGAGACACAAAGCCCATGAATTCATCCATCTACGTGCTTTATAATTATGAGAAGTATGAGAAGAAATTATGCTAAGATGACAAGCTGATTATAAGTTTCACATTACTAAGACAACCATTCCATAGCTGTTCTAGAATCCCAATATAGATAATTCATTTTTTATAATCAATATCCATTAATTTCACTTTGCATAGAGAACTCTCTCCATAAAATAAAATCATTGAGGTACTTAGTTGGGACTGAGGAGTAGTTATTGTACTACGATAAAACCCAAGTAGGTTTGAAGAGATTTAAAGAGAAGAAAACAACAAGAGGTTCAGCTGAAGCATTCTTCAATAATGATTATGGGCTACTCAACTGAGGAAATGAGTTCACGTCCCTTTATCACCATCATCATATACATTTTTTTTCTCATTGCAATCTTCCAATATCTACTTTAAGCAAACGTCAACAATAAGTTACTACCAAACTTACATATGAACAAAAATAAGTAAAAGAGCCTAAGTAAGTACTCTGGTTTTCTCAGTTAATTGGCCTAAGTTGACTTGGGCAATCAAAATCATACAAATCCGATTATCCAACTAAACCTTAGCCATTTATTCTTTTACCATAAATATGTGTCTTCTTTGATCTATCTAAATTTTCCTAAGTTTCCTTTCGCACTCAAATTATGAATAGGATCTTATAAGATGAAGATTGATACCTTTTGATAGATTTGACGAAATCGGCAGCGGTTGGATCACGCATTCGTTGAAGGAAATCATGCCACGTCAATGGTGCAGTAGACGATCCTAACACGTCGCTGTTCTCCATTTTCAGATCGACGGCCGGCGACTCTCTCTCTCTCTCTCTACGAATTTCTGATACTGTACTGAAGAAGAAAGAAGAAGAAGA
>JAJONR010020623.1:0-13875 GCA_029582245.1 Solanum etuberosum
TCATCTCATCCTCCTTAGATGCGTAAAAGAAACATCATATACAGAACCGTTCCCTACGGCCAATAGGAATATTATCCCTAGCCAACAACTCACTGGGTTGAGTCTAAATAGCCAAAAGCCTCATGCAGACCTTCATCTCTTTCACCTAGTGCTCGAGGAAGTTTATAAGAGGACCGAGGTCATACTTCACAAATTTTACCAAATTTTGTCTGCTCCTTCATTATTACATTGGCATTACCTTAAAGTTGATCTCACAGGATACACCAATAGTAGGAAGTATTTTCTTGAAGTAAATACATATGCTAGCACACATGGTACACATATACTCATTTGCTATGAAAAAAATCTAACTTGTTAAAGTGAAGGAAAAAATAGGAATCACCACTCTTAGTAGAGTTGATTCCCTTTAGTGACTTATATTTTTTAATTTTCTTAGTCAAGGAAATTTCATCCAGCTAGGGCAAAGTTAATATATCGAAAAGCATCAAACCTTCTTTTCTATCTTATCATCTGATTGGATCACCTAGATTCTTTCAAACCGGAAGGCTTGGTTTATTAAAAAATGCTTACATAATGAATAAGCAAGAAACTCCGGATGCCACTTAAAGCTATAAAAAACTCCAAAGATAAGACACGACCTATTCTGTTCTCAAGACAAGTAAGCAATCAACATTCAACAGAGCTTTCCAATTTAACTAAGGGGAAATTTTTTAAGGGAAAAGTGAGATGAAGGCTTGTTTTTTTTTAAAACTTTATTTGGAGACACTATATCTGTTTCAGGTTGTATTATAGAAAGCAGTGCTGAAGAACCAGGGGAAATGATATCGTACTCTTTCCAGTTTAATCTCAATAGGCCTAAAAGAAAAGATAGTAACACCAGACTAACTGAAACAGCTTCAAAGTTTTCAATTTTCACAATGCAGACAAGAATTTTAAGCTGGTATAGGGATGCATGTCTCACTTATTGGGATTTCACTGGGTATGTTGTTGTTTTAGCCGTTTCAGTTAGATGTGATTCTTACTCATGAGATCAGTACCCCATATAACTGCTAATTGCCAATTGTGCACTACACATCATTGATTTACTAGGAAGTTTGGACCCCAAGTTTTAGGCTGTGTTATTAACTGTGTTTGCGCTTGCCAGCGACATATCTGGAACAAGTGTCTAACACTAACCTAAGAGTTCCTCTTTCTGCTTTTAAATATAAATACTAATGTCAGCTATATGGGGCAGTCATATCACTCTACAGGACATAGAACAACTTGTCAGTACTGTGCCTTTTAACTACAAATTTTCAATTTTAGAAGAATGGCGTGGTCTTCTGTAATGAATGAGTTATGACAAAATAAAAGCTCTCAATCCCTTTTATCTTTGAAGCCGATCGGCCATAAATGGGAAAGGAAGAGGAACTGACCTTTGTTTCGATGTAAACATTTGTTTGATCAAGGATTTTTATTGTCTGCTTTATGTTCTTTTCTTGTATTCTTACGAATTTAATACTAATACATTCTTAATTTCTAGTGTGATGTTGAGCAGCGTGAATAATATTTTTCTTATGTTGGCATATCTAAATTTACATTATTTATCTTCTAATGGGTAGTTTGTTATGTTTTTGTTGGTAGTTCAATTTTATTTTGTGACATATAAAAAATTCCAAAGTCCCGAATTACTATAATGTTAACCTGGTTTTCAAACGCTACTTGGGTGTTAATGCTACTACCTTATATTTGGTGATTGAATATTTCCGGAACAAAATCAATCACTTTAACTTTTTTATTTGCACCAGATTCCTTGGAGAGGACCTTTTTGGTTCGTGTCATTGCTCAGCTGAGCTAGTAATGGCTAATGATGATGATTTCACTTTTTGTCAGGTGCGTGCCATACTAACACCTTGTAATGAAGGACATCTGAGACGTTTATGCTTGAAGATCAAGTTGTATTACCTAGCTAAATTTCTCTTTTATCAATTGAACTTGAAAGATTAATTTGCCTATTTAGGTTGGTGCACCTGATAATCAAGATTATGTGGATGCACAGAAGATTGCTCAAGATATTAGTGAAATTAGAATAAAAGATGAGCCCTCAAATAATGATGGTACTAGTCAAAGTAATGGTGCACCATGGGAAGGTAAATTGGGCAACATTACTACCTCAAAGAAGCAGGGAACAGTTGGTTCTTTGTCTTTCACTGTTATAGACACATCTCCAGGCAAGCAAGCAAGTGGAACTTCTGTTCAAGTGGCATCAAAAGATGGTGGATTTTCAGTCCCAACTTATCAGAAGCAAATAAAACCTGCTAGGAAGCCTGCAGCTCGAGCCAAGGTCCCCTATGAGAAGGGTTATAGTCAGATGGACTGGCTAAAGCTTACAAGAACACATCCTGACCTTGCAGGTAAGAATCTTTTGGTGTAAATCTTCTACTCTTTGATGAAATTTGTCATTCTTTTAATCATATTGATAAAGGATAGAATAAAAACTGGGAATAAATACATTTCTAAGCGTGCCTGTTGGCTTTATTTCTGCAAGCTTTATACAGTTTATAGTCAATGGACGTATAAGTACTTCATACGTGGAATGCTTTGTAGAACAATGGAGAAGTATTATTGGTTTACATTATTCTATATCAGTTTAAAATAACTCAATTTTGTTTCTATGCATAGACACTTTTGTACTTCCTTTTGTTAATAAAAGTAGTTAATACATCAACTAGACTTGACATTAAACCTATTAGGTAACACAAGGTAAGAAGTGGATGTGTGAGTTTCTGGTCTGGTACTGGATATTGTGTCCTTTCTGAGCTTGAATGGTATCAAAGCCCAAAAGTCCTGTCCGATAATGGACCAGAAAACTCATTAATGCACTCCATCCTTGTCACACCTATTTACCAGGCTTCACATGCAATGTTGTGTAAATTTTTAAAGGGAGGATTGGAACTGAACTTCATGAGCTTTTATTGGGCTCTGACACCAAGGCTGGTTAGGAATCCTACGGGCCATTTAAGAAATGCCAAACCTTTGGTTTAAGAGGCTTTTGATGAATGAAAGAACTACTTAAGAAGATCATGCGATATCAATCAATCAATTGAACTATTATCCCTCTACTTTAAACTAGTTGGGGTAAGCTATATGAATATTCTTAACCTATGCGACAACATATTTGGGACATTTCATTCCCATACTGAATAGTTTGTCTTTTATGGTAAATTAAGGGTCCTCTAAAAAGTCACGTGATGTGAAAATTTTATTTCATGTACAAGCTCTGGAGAAGTTCCTGTCCTTTAGTGTGTGGAATGAGGTTCCACGATGCATGATGCTTGTAGTTTGTAGATGATATTGGGTTAATACACGACACTGTTTTATTACAAGTGAAGTTGAGCCTGCCATTTTACATAGCCTTAAACAAAGATGTCTTATTTTGCTAGCTTTTTGGTGCATCCTGGTTATTGTACAGGATGATGATGCAATTTTAGATACAATAGGGGATCTGCACAATCTGGAGTTATGTTTTCTTGTACTGGCTTAATGCAAGCGTTTATAAAATCTTTGATTACTTATCAAAACAAAAAAGCTGAGCCTGTGTCAAAGTGTCGAAGCCTCAAATCTAAAACATGCTTTAGTGGGGAATGGGAAGTGGCTATTACTCCACAGCATGGAATTGTAAAGCTCGGTATATTGCAGCTTGCTCTGCAGTAATTTTCATTTTATATGTCCTTGGAATGAATCTTCAGATGCCTTGAATGCACTAAACCAAGATTAGAATTTATAGCACTCATAACTATGGCTGGTCTACTATATGGCTAAAAAATTATCTCCTATAAGAGAAGTAGAGTAAACAATAAACAGAGAATGCAATGCTTATTGTATTCCATCAATTCAATTTTCTATCCTACATAATATGAATTGAGAGAACTTCTTTATGACCTAAATCCTGACATATTTTAAGTGCATAATTGTCGGTCACACGATTGGCTTCCTCCTATGAAGCTTCTCTTTCTAGTGCTTCTTATTCCAGTCGTCATGTATCTATTGTTCAGGATTGAAAGGACAGTCCAACAGGAGACTTATATCAATAGATGAAGTTAAGGAACACCAAAATGCAGAAGCAATGTGGACTGTTCTAAAAGGGCATGTCTACAATATAACACCATACATGAAGTTTCACCCAGGAGGTATGGATCAACGCTTGCTTTGCTATATCACATTAATCAGTTATGGAAATCATTTCTTGTCCCTTTCTTCTGCATGGCTTTCTACCATACCTTGCTGTACCAGATGATGTGAAAGATGCATTCCGATCTTAATAATTTTTTTCTCCACAAATATTCTCGATGCTGCAGTTAAGAGTGTGAGTTTTGCCAGCTTGTCAACTTAGTAACATACAGTTATGAGTGTGAGTTTGCATGCCTTTTTTTTTTTGCTTCATTGTAAATGATATGAAGTTGTACTGTACTAAAAGAAATGCATCAATAAGAGAAACCCAATATGCAAACCTTCATGTAGCAAGTACAACTACTATCAGTATAAGAGATGTACACGACTGCCATATCTCTCACACATATTCCTTCATGAATGCAAAGGCCAAGTCTTATCTTCGTCGTCCCTTTGATTTAATCATCTTGATTTGACTTGAAGATAATCTGACGTGACTACTATATCTCACGTTTTTGAAGATATGATCTCTGTTACATGTATATCATCATGCGAGACTTGACTGTGAAGGTGACTTCTTCTCATTCCCTGATTCTATGAAGAGGATATGGAAGGGATGGGATGGTGGAGGGTGGCATGAGGTTTATGGATCTAATTTGTATGCTAAATGTTGCTTATAGTAAGCGGTAAATAGAATCACCACATTAGATGTATGTTGCGTTGAAGGCAGACCTAGGAAACCAGCATATTTACCTCATCTCAAAAAGTATACATCCTCTTCCACCTTCCTCATCCTTTGGCCTAGGAATTCCCTTCTGTAAACATTGTCAGAGAACCACTGGGATAATCTTTTCTGACCTTACTATTTCCTGATTTCCATGTGTCCTCATTTCAGAAGTCATTGTCTGTTAAAGCATTTTTTTTTAATTTCTTTTTTCTTTGGGAATTATCAGGGGCTGGGGGCAGATTGTGCACTTTGGATCTTAAATAGCATTCCTTCTAAAGCCTGGAAATTAGGCTTCTTAGTAGCTGGCATCTTCATGATTCTTTGCAGTTCAACTTCCATTATGTGTAGCAACAAAAAAGGCATGTTTATGGATTTGATGATATACCAGACTGCTGGTAAAGATTCCAGAATGGTTAAGAACTTGAAATTCTTTCAAAGTCAATATTTCTATTATATTTGACATGACAGAGGTTTTGATTTCCTTCAATATTTTGACCTATTTTTTCTGTCATGGAATTTGTAAAATGGAAAAATTCTGATTTTAAAGTAACTGTTGCTGAAGTTTTACAACTGTGAAATCAACTGATGTGACATTTTCACTTTCAAATTTTAAATGATGCTTTGACAGAAGCATGCATAAGAAGTTCCTTATTCCTTTCCCACGTTCCACCTCTTGTAATTTGTTTGCACTCGAAGATAATTGTCAATTCTCTGTGCTGTTATTTTAGTCTCATGCATCAGAATTTGTGTGTTTTAGCTATCCAACTTGTCATGCATTCAATAGATTACTTGAGCTATAACTAGGGAAATTTTTAGTTGGTATTTAGTTATGAATGTTAGTGATTTGACTAGCTTGCACCTTTTTTTTCAGGTGTAGACATGCTGATGAAGGCCGTAGGAAAAGATTGCACGGCATTGTTTAGTATCCTCTGCTAGCTCTTGTTGTTTTTGTAGTTGATAAAACTCATAAAATGGTACTAGATTCAACTAGAATTTAACAGGATCCTCATATCGAATCTGTTCACAATTACTAGTTCTCGGATTGGTTATACACAGTATACGAAAAGTGGATCCTCTTCTGCTATTGCTGATGGAGCTCCTCTTCCAGCAATATTGGCATCAGGCTTCATGAGTACCATTTATACGTTATTCCCTTCTACACAAATCCTCCCCTACCATAGTTTGCTAAATTTATCTCGACTCTCCTCACACTGCCCTGACCCCCTCCTTCCTGCCGAGAGATAGAGATAGAGAGAACATATAGGAAATATGAATGCCATGATTAGTAATACTGACACCAGGCTTTATAAGTACCATTTAGATGTTATTCCCCTCCACACAAATCCTGCCATATCATAGTTTGCTAAGGTTACCCTGACCTTCCTCACACTGCCCTGACCCTCTCCTCCCTGCCGAGAGATAGAGAGAGGAATTTGAAAGAGAGTGAGAGTGAACATATAGAAATTATGAAACCTATGTTAATAATGGTCCTTGTCACCAAGAAAATGGTCGATGGTCTAGTGGTTGAAGCATGGGAATAACAACCTGGAGATTCTGCTTCTGAATCATAATTACAGCACTTGGTGCGAGCCCATGTGCTCCCACTTTAATCGGCATGATTAACTTGGTGACCTATGCCTTGTGGGTTGGATAGACTGCCTGGTGGACTAGTCGAGATGCTCGGAAAGAAATGATTAACAATGGTCATAGGGTGATATTTGCCGTAAATTTCCGAGCCAAGATCAAAGGCAATAAGGATATATTTGCTTATATGGTGTCTGATGAATGCCAGAGCAAAGAACTTCCTAATGTTAAGAATCTGCAAAATTAGTATTCCTTGTTTAGCATTTGATTTTTCTTTGTGTAGGAGAGGCAAGGCAGGTGGCTAGCCTCCTCCTCTCCTCTCCTCTTCTCCTTTTTAGTAGTATTATTTAGTTATCGCGTAGTTTCTTACTTTTCAATGTGTATTCCTTTTTGTTGTTGCAGTTGTTTTGTATCTTACTCTTTTTGCTGTCTTATTTTTCTCACAATCATGTGTTGGCTACTTTTCTTTTGAGCCTAAGATCTATTTGAAACAACCTCTCTACTCTACAAAGGTCCGTAAGGTCTGCGTACATCCTATCCTTCTCAACCTCACTTGTTTGTTGCTTGAAATTTGAATTTTCCTTTGTTTCATCAAGTTCTGCAATTCCTTAACACTTGGTTCAGACAAATACCATGCTTGGGTTAATGCTGAAGTTCTAATGGAGAAATGTCTTGTGGGCATTTTGGATGACAGCAAATGAAAACTCCTTGTTCCATTGATCCCAGAAACAACTGTATCAGAAAAACATTCTCACTACAAGAAGATTGTTCTTAACAGAAGACGAGACATTTTTGCTTCTTCCGAGGAAAAGCTTACATGCCATAGTATATTGGACTAACTATTTACATACTCAAGGATTTTGAATTTTCTTAAGCTGTATGTCAAAGAAACTGTCTGAATCTTGGACTAATAAAATTTCAAGAAGCAGAAGTATCCTCTGTTATAATCATTAGTTGGCTGATTGTGTATTGTTTTTAATTGCATGATCTTTTATCTTTTTAGCACTAAGCAAATCAAGAGTACAGATGAATGTAAGTTTGTCTGGCTTTTTGATTGCAGCCACTGAAGAGCACAAAGCAGTACATTTACAAGCTTATTAAGCTTCAAGAAAAGACAGTTCCTTCTTCTGAAGGAAGGCTATAAAGCCAGAAACACTGTTGGGATTTATATGGGATATATCCATTACCTAAGGAATTACTGGATTATTTTCATTTTGGTGTCAAGTTCTGGATTTTATATGCACAAATAACCACTTTTCAGCTTTTGTTATTGAAAAATAGTCACATGTTGGAGTTTCGAAATCCACAAGTTAAACTCTAAGATAGACCTTTTTAATGACAAGACTGGGAAGTGGCTAATAAGAACAATCGAGAGCTAATCAAGTAAACCAATGAAATGAGATTGGTAATCTAAATACTACTATATTTCATCCTTCAGATAACATAAAATCTTTGAAATGTAATACAACTTTGTATGTCACTACCACTTAATCAATTTAGGAATGAGGATCAAAGTGCACATAGTAATGGAGAGGAAGCTCTACTAGTTTCACACATCCTTTGTAAACAAATAGTACACAACTCTTACAGCAGCATTAAGCAATTACATAGGTAAAATACAGGAATTGCCTCAAAATGGTCCTATTGATAAGTGGGGAGTATGATATGATCATTGCAAAAACTCTATGACAAACACTTTTTTTGGAGTTCTTCTAGAGAGCCTAAGCAACAGGGGTCACCTTAACTTCATCAACAACAGGGCCACAAAGAGCGCCGTAGTCATTGATCTTTGTGTGGTAAAAAGAGCTGTAGAAAGTAATTCTGGTCCTGTCTGCAATAGCTGTGAACTTGAAACTAACAGTTTTGAAGGTGCCTTTGCCTTGAGATTTGAAGGGAACTTTGAACGTTTCTTTAGCAGCAAATGCTTCGACCATCATATCACCATGACAACCGTTCTTTGCATCACCGACAGTGAATGTGAAGGCGTAGACCTTCTTAGGGACCGTCCTAATGATTTGGGCGAGAGCACTTTCTCTCCCTGCAAGAAGTTCCACTGCAGCTTGGCCAAATGGGACATTGAAATGAGCTGAATCCAAGAATTTCACTGCTTTGAGTGACTCAATGATCCATCCTGGAAGTGGGGATGTCAAATCTTCCTGCTTGGGAGGGAGGAGGACTCCATGTGAAGAGTTTATCAAGAGGTGAGGTCCTTCTTCAAAACCAGCATTTTTAACCAAGTTCACTGCAGGACACCAAAAACCAAAATCAAGAAAACAAAATTTGCACACTTGTATCCAACAAAAATCCTTCATCTTTACATGTATCCAACAAAATTCGCAGGGTTCAGCAAGCAATGATGTCAAACTATAGTAACCTTTAGAGAGAATATATCAATCAACTACAACTCAGTACTAAATTAGTTGGGTTAAGCTACACAAATCCTCTATGTCCAACCCGCTTTGTTGAGCCATTTCTTTCCAAGATAAGAATTTAACATATATAAGGAAAAATATCCATTTGACAAGACTTCTTCATACACCTATGATTGATACACCCTTAAATAATAGCACATCTTTAACGGTGACTTTGTACAAATAATGATAATAATTGGAACACCAGGTAATCGAGATGTACCTCTTGTAGGGCGAGGTGGAAAAAGTTCTTTGATAGCAACAGCATCCAAGAGTGGACCACAAGCAGGATCCTCTTGAACTCCAGGATTATGAAAGGTAATTTTAACAACATTAGAGGTGGCATAGAAACCCCAAGCATAAGTATCACCACCATTGCTGCTATAAAGGGTCTGCAAAGGAAGGTCTCCTGTTTGAGGAGGCACTGACACCCTCAACACCTCTTCTTGAGCACAAGTTCTTGATGCCCCAAATGTGAGTGCATACAAAGAGCCTTTCTTGACTGGAATTGTCTGAGAAATTGAAGCCTCATTTCCAAGCCTCACAGCGTGGACACCGTGGGCGACTGGGAAGTACATCCCACCGGGCTGTGGCCCACCAGAAATGTACTCCACTAAGCCATTAATCTCCCATTTGGGCAAAACATATTTACCTTGAAGCACTGTTTTCTTCTTGAGGTCTTTTGGCTTTGGTGGCTCTTCAAAATTACCATTTGGAAGTAATCCTGAAAACAGAACATCTCCCTAATATCATTAACTGTGACCAAACTACACATCCAAGAAAAAATTCTTTATTTAAACAAAAAATAAGCCCTCTTGAGCAAAGACTCAACCTTTTTGCCCACCCCATGAACACCATTCAAAATAAAGAAACCCCCATCAAGCAAACAAGACTAATTTAAGTACAGATCCTAACAAAATGTTCTTTAAACTAAAAACAAGAGCTTTACAATATGAACCCTTCTCTCAAAACACTGTAGACACACTAAACAGAGCTGAAAAGCAGTTCAGAACTAAGCATTCTTGAACACAATAGAGTAAAGTCTGCAAATATATACAAAAACAAGATTACATTTTTATACTAAAACAAGTCATTTCAAGATTGCATTTTTATACAAAAACAAGTAAAGAAAATGAGCATATTAAAAGGCAGAATGTGTAAGATTAGTATTACCTTCAAGAGGAGGAGCTGGGCGAACAGCAGAGGCAGTGAAGAGAAATGAGAAAAGAAGCAAAACTGAAACTTTGAGCACCATATTTGCAGAGTGAAGAAGAAGCTGAGGAGAAAAATGAATAAGGTAAGAGGGTATATATAAAAGGGTTTAAGAATTACAGGATTTAGTACTACTGTTCTTCACATATCCCTATGTTATATATATTTGTTATCACTGTAGGTTTTGTTTTTATTTTTGAATAAATTGAAATTTTTCTAATTTGAAAATTTAATTTCATCTTAAGGATTTTTTTTTTTAATGTTATGATATATAAAGAGCTATGTAAATTACCTGTGCGAAGAACTCCTTTATTAAGCTTACATATGATTATTCAGTAATATCCATATATTCGATACATACTCTACATTGTCAATAACATTTTATCTTAAGCTAAAACATTCTTCCAAAATTTTAAAGTGCTATATTAATAACATAAGCATAAACTAATGATTGTAAAAAACACATACCAGAATCTGTAACAATAGAATGAAACAAAAAGAAAAAAATTGAGTCCACTGAATGCACAGTGTCCCCTTAAGGAAATTATTTCCCTTTAGTATCCGAAGTTTAAAGAAATAGATCCTCTCAGGATAGAACAATTCTATTCACCAGTGTATTGATACAAATACAATAGTGTAGTAAGTCACTCAACAGGAGCAAAGTACACAAATATTTATTTGTGAAGAAGAAGAAGAAGAAGAAGAAGAAGAAGAAGAAGAAGTTCAATATTTTCGTTGTTTTAAAATGAGAGGAAATCCCTCTATTTATAGACAACAAAGGGTAGTGTCAACAAATGTTTATTGTGCTTTATCGGAAAGGTCACAACTCTTTGAAAAAGTTACAACCCTTCGGAAAGGTAATAACCTTTCATAAAAGTCGCAAATCTTCATAAAAGTCGCAACTTTTCGTAAAAATCACAACTTTTCATTAAAATCGCAACCATTCATAAAAGTCATAGTTTTTCATAAAAGTCACAACGTTTCATGGAAAGGGAAGGCTAGTTTTGAAAATAAATAAATTTAAAAAGGAATCCTGGTTTGTGGTGGTGCCACATAAGCGGGCCTAGATCTTTGATATGTAACTAAATTAAATTAATTCAATATTTTATAATTTCAATTTAAATATTTAAAAATTATAGCAAAATTTTTTCATATCAATTTAATTTTAAAATATTTATTAAAATTCATATAATATTATTTTTGAGAAGCAAAACATGACAATTGATTTAAGAGTATAAAAGTATAATCAAAATAGGAAAACCTTACCTATATATTTATATTTTGCTGTCGAAAATATTGAATTCAGATGAATCACGTTTATCTCGAAAGTTAGAAATAAGTAGAGATGGTGGGGACGGAGAAGTGAGGGAGCCATTCAAGGCACTCATAATTTTGACGGAATGTCTAAAATACAGGTCCCTATGTTGCTTTTGAAACTTTGAGCATGGCTTTTTTTCTCCGTAATCCATGCAACAAATAGTAAACTAATTAGATTTTTAATTGCATTATTCTACTTTAATTAAACTTTACATGAAATAAGTTATGGTCAAATGAGTATATATGAAATACTATACTACTCACTCATATAAATATTTCAATACTTACTACCTATTAAAAATGAAATATTTTTAAAATTCAAATTCAAGATATTTTACTAAACATGAATGAATATTTACGTGTAACCTTTAATTGTAATATTTGTTTTTTCACACACATTTGAATTTGAAACTATAATGGGATATCGACGTGAGGTTGGTTATTGTTTTTTTTTGGAGTTTTCAATTATGTTACGCGGAAAACAGCAGAATAAATGATGCTTATTGATGCTAACCCGTAGAAAATTGCGTCATTTTGTTGTATAAATTTGAGCGTCTATTATACGTCAAAAATCAAATAAATTATTTGAATTTATCAGTAATCGTAGATCAATAAATACATATATGTATATATATATCACTTATCTTTTCTATACATTTTTATCATTTATGAGTATATAATAAAATAATGTAAATTCATATTAGTGTGTGTGATTTACTGTAAATATAACTAATTAATTAGTGGTGGAGTGGCCCCTTTAGTTGATCAACGTATTTATTTGAATTTAAGGATCGATTATGATGGGATCCAAAGTTGTGGGGCCAATTTTGACGTTTAAGAAAAAACTGTGGGGTTTGTTGGCGTGATTTACTCTTTTTGGCATGTGAAATCTTGACATTATCACTTTCCTCCCTGACCCACAAGGCAGGGTATTCGACCGTAAACTCGACGTGAATTATTTTAATTATTGACAGTTTTAAAAATATCATTTTACTTGATTAGCTGGACATAAATCTATCCCCGATCTTGTAACATAAGTGAAATACACCCCTAAATTTTCATCAAGTTTAGGAGTATTTTCAACGCTTCCTTCGGCGGTTTTTTATTAAGAGTTTCATGCTCCTACAAGAGTTTAACTGTTTGAGACCACTTACTATGTTTAGTTAGTCAAATAGAAGAGTGTTTTTTAAGACTATAAATAATTCGAAGATAAAACTAATAATTTACGATAAATATAAAAGAATTTTCAATAGGCTCTCTTCTATATTTTACACTCACTTAATATCACACCGCCATCCACATGGGGTGCAATTACATTTCTTTTGGTTGTTGTTATTATTATTGATATTTAAGAATTTTAAACGCGTTACCATTTAATTAGCTGTTTTATGAGTATTATTTAATGCTTATAAATTGCTAGTAGTTCAACAACATTACATTTAAAACTTCAATGACAAGAAGCTAGCTTTAAATTAAAGTGTGCGTATGAAAAGAACTTTGGTTAGTAACATAGAGCCAAAAGAAAGAATGTGACTAACAAATATAAGGTAAATATTAGAAGCGGAATTAGAATTTGAACTTTAAGGAGTTATAATTATTATTCAATTCCTCAATGTGAATATATATATCACAATTGAGGTATAAGTTAATTTCAGATTGCAAAATTTAAGTTAAGAAATTCAATCAAACATGAGATAAAATAAACTTACATATAGTTTCGGGACTATTATCCTTTATGCCATTAGGCATCAACAAAACAATCACTAAAGGTTTTAAATTTTAGAATTGTGACATCATGTGTCAGTAACTAGATTCTGAATTTAATATTTATAGATTTTAAATAAAATTCTTAATACAAATACAAAAATTACAGTTTACAGAAAAATTATTGAACCCGCAAATAAACCCTTCGAATGTATTGTTCCACGTTAAATACCTTTCCAAACTATATCATGCAATATTTCATCTTCCTCAAAAGACCCTCACAACTTAACCCAATGTAATTTTTTCCTTGGATGTATCTATGTTGGAATACTGACCCCCAAATTTGCCTAAGGAACATGTATATTTGTTCCTTTGCAGATTACAACAGTTACGTTATGTAAAACAAATAAAGTAATGACACAATATTTTATCGCGGAAAACCCAACCAACTAGATCGTTGTCAAGTTATGAATTGAGATTACAACTTTTGCAATCCTAGGAACTTGAAGTCTTTAAGTCGCCCCAACTTGAAGATGTGTTTCTCGAACTAATAAGTTGTAACACCCCGACTTTTCGGAAAACTAATTTAACTCGTACCTTCTTGGAAAAACAAAGAGGGTGAGTAATGAATTAAGAATGATGTTGTATGTCATATTTTAAGTGTTCAAGGGTTGTATCTCAAGTTTTTAAGTTAGGTAAGTTGTAAAATAAAAGTTGGCGAAAGTTATCGTAAGTTCCTTTTAAAATATTTCTCTGAAATTTAGGTCAAAT
>JAJONR010020624.1:0-11185 GCA_029582245.1 Solanum etuberosum
GGGGGGGGGGGGGGGGAGTGTACATAAGTGATTATCGTTTAAGTTGAAATGACGTCCTCACAAATTTTATCTTGGATGCAGCTAAGAATAGGAAAAGAGCTCCTATAAAGAACAACGTACTTGATCAGAATGAAATAAGCAGCGCAAGTGAAGAATCTTGTCCTCCTTCACTGAACGAGTGGAAGAAGTCAGATCAAGGGGGCGGTGGAGACTGTAACAAGGAGCTACCTCGACAGTTAAACTCCACCGATGAGCTTCCAAGCTCTTCTGGGGTTAGCTGCCTTGAGAATGAAGATCCTTTATCCAAATCTGCAGTACATAAAGGAGATGAACACAGTTGTTCTTTGGATGAAAAGATAGAACAATATGAAATTGGATCTCGGGATCACCACCAGTTAGCAGGAGCTGAAGATTTCTCCAATAGACTTGCTAGCTCAGATCAACTTGCTTGTCCTAAACTGGGAAGTCCAATTGTTGAAGCCAAAGAAGATGCCAAAGGTTCAGCTATTGAAGAGAGAGAGAAACTGGAGCTGGATAAAGACACTGGATGTTCATCCCATGAAACTGAACAAGATATAGAAGGTTTACAACTTGAAGTGACAGAGCAACTGGAACTGGATGAAGGCAACTTGGTGGATGACTGCACTGTAAATGATCAAAATAGAAGCGGAGTTAATCATAAGAGTAACTCCCTTGATGAGAGTTCTACTTACTCTGGATGTGTCGTTCACAGAGATAAAGTGTCTCCTGGAAGTAGGGCACATGAAGATGGAATTGAAAGCAAATCTCTTGTGGAACAAATCATTGGAAGGGGCGAAAATGATTTCCAAGGTCACAATGCAGAATCTTCTGAAAATGTAAGGTATGCCAAGGAAACCTCTTTATCTGCTGAGGTAGCCTGTGACTTTGAGAAGCAGTCATCTGTATGCTCTGACACGTTCCAAAGTATTTTGAATGAAAGCATCACATCAGACACTTTGATGGCTACTGATTATGAGCAATTTGAGCAATTTCATAAAGAGATTCCCTCAGGTTTTGACCGTATAAGCTCTATGGATACATTAGAAAATCAACCGCTAAATATTTATGGATCTGAGCCTCCTGTCAATCGCAGAAATATGATCAGATCTCCTACAGACAGAAGTTACTATGGCTATGATGGCAGTGCTTCTTCATGTGACGGGGATGATCATATACCTGATCAGTACAATCACCAACCTGTAAGAAAGTTTAAGGAAGCATACCCTGTCAGCCCTGGTGAGTTTCTTTTGGATGGTAGAAGCCGAGTAAACCACACAATGAGCGGTGAGTCAAAGATGGTGCAGCGAGCAATGAACTTTTCCACAGAATTATCAGGAAGGATTCATCAAGCTACAGAAGGCAGCAACTGGAGTCAGAAGCCTCAGTCTAGAAAACGTGGTCAGGCCTCTGGAGGTAGAAGGACATCGGACAAGGATGCGCATGCCACAACATTTCCGTTTATTTCAACAGGTTCTCATGCAGGACATAAGCATGGAAACCCTTCAAATTATCGGAAAAATATGACCCACCATTCTAGTCTCCTTCCACCCAGAATGCCCTCAGATTCAGAACCAGACAAAATACAATTGTTGAGAATGGTGTATGAACTTGAAGATCAATTGCGCCAGACACGTATTACTACAAGGATGGCCAATGGAGCCAATGGGCGGTTTTCTGCAGAGCTAATGAGGGATGAAGAGTATAACACCTCATGCTATGGTCAGTTTTTGGAATATGGTGAAGGAAGTGTTGATTTGAACTATTCTAGATATCCTGTAAGATGCAGTCATGGAAAAGGCTGGCCGCAACAACGTAAAAGCTCAAGAATACCTTTTTCTGCAGAGGTTTCACATTACAGGCACCAAGCTGATTGCCTGTGTTTACATTGCTCCCCTAAGGTCCGGCATTTCTCAGCGCAGCTGCATCCTTCAGTTTGCTATAACAAAGGCCGTGGGGTTGGCTATTCCAGCTGTAACTGTTGCAATCACCTCCCGTCTGATTCTTCAAGCCCTCAGCATTACTCAAGCTCTGAGTATTCTCGATGGGACCATGATACAAAATCTGATGATAGGAGGCACAAAGATCATGAGATAAAGAAACTGTTTCTGCGAGAAAAATACTCAAAAATGCGGCATCTCCGACCAGTAGCTGGTGGAGCCCCAATAATTTCTTGTTACTACTGCAACGAACTTCTACAGCTGCCTGCAGACTTTCTTCTTTTCAAAAGGAGATGCCATCAGCTTAGATGCAATGCTTGTAGAAAGGTGCTGAAGTTTACTCTCCAAAACCAGATACATGTAGTCCCATTCCATGCAGAGGCTTTAGCTCCTCCACCAAGTGAGGTTGATGACAACACTGGTGTCACTGATCATCAGAATCTGGCATATGAATATCATCTTAATTCTTGTCCCCGTACTGAACGAATATCATGTTCTGATGATTTGGGACCATCTTTCTGCAGAAGCGTCTCTACTGAAAGGGAGTCTTCACTACCTCCAATTCAACCTCGTGGAAGGACCTCTTTCAATGGAGAGATATCCTCTAGTAGTTCTTCTGCTCCCACAAAAGACAGAAAAATGAAATCCGTCACGAGGGAACCTCGTATGGGGACCTTTGGATCACCAGAGCCTTCAGCTAAGATGTCTAAGTGGGGAAAAGTATCATCTTCAGAAATTGAGGAAGTACGACCAAACGGAGGCTCTCCTCTTCATCGGCTTATGGGTTATGAATCGCCAAGTGAAGTGATACATTGGTGACTGGCTCAACTTTCAGGAAATGAAGCAATGATCAGAAAGAAAGAGTCAAGTCATTAGGCCACAAATAGCAATAGATCGGTCATTTTTGATAGATACTTGACATAAAGGGATCGATTTTCTTGGTGTTGAAGATGTTAAAACACAAACAATATTTCGTTCAGGCGCTCATCCATTTGTATATCCTGAGTATCATTTTTTTTTCTCCATAGTTTTTCACTTCACACTATGTACAGGTGAATCAAAGTGGCAGCTTGTAGGTTGTATAGAAAAATTGAGGTGTTCATGGTATAAGTGTCTGGATTTCTAGTTATTTGTGTGATGATAATTATATGTATTTAGAATAAAGGACATATTCCTCAGTTTTTCTTCTTATCTTCTATAGTTCATTGTTTAATTCCCTTATCAATATTGTCGTATTCTTAGATTTTACTATTACGTGTTCTTACTTTGTTCTTTTCTTTAACTTCGTTTATCATACTGTTTGTTCTTGTCTCCATTATTCTTTATATGCTTCACTTGAGCCAAGGGTGTGTCGGAAACAACCTCTCTACCTTCACAAGGTTGGAGTAAAGCTACATATAGAACAACGATTACTTGAGGACATTCTTATCGAAGTTTAACCATTAATATTTGAAATGGGTTTGGATAATATTGGGTATGGGTTGAACTATTGTTACATCAATTAGTCAGCCATCAGACATATTCTAGTTAATGGTCGTATAGTAAAGATATTATTAGGGTAGAGAACGAACAAAAATTCAAAGTTCTCTACACATCAACCAACAACATACATCAGAAAATATGATACAATTTCTTTTCAAAGTTTGCTATTATATACAGTATAATAGAAAATCTTTTCTTTTGATAGGTTACAACTTACAGACTACAGTATATTAGAAAATCCCAGGAAGGGCAACAATCTCTTGGTGTGACTTACAATCATCATTGCTATATGTTCCTTTGTCTTTGATTAGAGACGACGTTGATCCTCTGATCTCGATACATGTTCATGTTTGGAGCTAACAATCTGGTGTAACGGTCAAAATAGAGAAGTTGCTTCATCAGAAGTGCAAACTCACGAGGAAATTTCAATCCATAAGATTCACTGACTCTAACCTGCCAAACATTGAAGAACATGGATCAGAAAATAGAGGTTACAGGGACAAGGAGAAAAATAACAGCATTTTATTTCATTTATTTCATCTGTAAGTATCTTATTCCACAAAAGTGCATGAATATGTACAAGCAAAAACTCGGTGTCCCTTTATGAATGGAAGGAACTAAGGAATACAAATAAGGTGTCAGTATCATAAACATTCTGCATCTTACATCAAAGTGAAAAAAGATATAAACACCTGCATTTAAGCCTATGTACTAGTTCAGCATTTTTTTGTATGATAAAAGACTTTTAGAACACAAAATGCAACTCTTTTTGCTGCATTTATTTGACATTTCGCGCTGGAGATCTAATAAACTGTTCATTTCACATATAATTAGCCTAAAATTAGGACATCTTGAGTACCAGAGAAAGAAGAAAAATAGAAGAGTATGTGATAGTTCTAGACAAATGGCCTTGTTTTTATTAATCATGCAAACTTAAGACCAAATAGGAAAGTGATAGGGTGTCTAACTTTGGTTACGTCATAATTTTGAAGCACAAAGCCATAGCTGTGGAAAAGAATATGTATAGATTGATACTAAAGCTAAAACTGCTTTACCACGTCCAGAAATAGTGCGTTCATCTCTCTCTCATCAAATGCTACATTGGCAGCAACAGCAGTAACATTTGTACTTGTGTCCCTGGCAGCCGCAACAATGATTTCTGTATCTAAATCCTGTGTAGAAATAACGATATGGGTCAGAAAGTTGAATTTTGTAGCGTAGAATTTGTGGTTCTCCAGACAGGAGAGCTGCCCAGAATGAAGACAATATCAATGACTTACCACCCAAAACTAATAACTACTATTTCCCAGAAGGGCTTCCTCTCTCTTATCTTTTTACCTGACCAGGATTCCAACAAAGGAAATTCTATAATAAGACATCCATCATATTTGAAACTTCAGTCTATGAATTTACAGTTGACTGGTTTCAGGACAAGGATGACACGATAGAATTCAAAACCACCTCCATTTGATTCATTTCGGATTACTTTCTCGCTTATGTCCTTCTATTTGTCAGTTAATGATGGAGAAATATAATAAATTTTTCCAGTCTTGCAGCCTTCAAAAATACGGCTCTTTGGTTGATGAACCATATGTAGCCAATAAACATTGACTAGCTGATCTCAACCCAAGGAAAAGTATACACAGGAACTTTAAGGGAAGAGAAGGCAACAGCAGCATATAAAACTTTCATCGGAATCTACAGAACTTATGCTGGATCTTATATTTTACCTGAATTGACAAAAATATTTTCTCCAAGTCCCTCGCAAAAGCCTTCGAGTCCACATCCTTTCCAGTAGCACCCATGTCAATTAGAGCAGATGCCATCGACTCATAATCTTCAATTGCTATAGATTGCAGAAATACTTCCATAGCAGCCCATGTCTTTGGAGATATACGACCAACAATTCCTGTATAGGAAATCCTTAACTTGTTTTAGTATTTCCGTTTGATTGAAATGTTAACAGGGAAGCTTTAACTCAATTGGCATGCCCATTTTCGATATTTAACTTAAATTAGCATGCCCATACCCCAACCATAGGAAAACCTTAATGTAGAGTCTGCACAAGATCAATATCTGTGGTTAAAGAAATCAAACTAACTGCTAATAACATTCTCATCGGGAAACTAGAGCTAAATAATCTATTGAAGTTTGATCAGGAATGAGACAGAACACGGTTTTCTGAACCCTTAAAAAAAAAGAATCCATGATGACCAGTCAGCAGTTTCTCAACCAGCAAATGGGTTAGAAATTGCTTTGCCATCCAAGTTGGTAAACTATTTGCTAGCAAAAGTTGGTGATCCGAAGACTGCCTTTCATTTATAGATATAAGCTTCTACAAAAAATCAGGTAGATAACTAATACTCACTCCGTCCCAGTTTATGCAGCATACTTTCCTTTTAATCTGTTCCAAATAGAATGTCATACTTCTTTAAACTTCTCATTTTGTTCTTAAGATGATTTATAACAATACAAATCTCTATGGCTAGTGTTAGACCACAAGTTTCTAAGGTCCTTCTTTTTTAACCTACATGCCCAGTCTAACCCCGCCACATAAATTGGGATAGAGGGAGTAATCAGTAAGAACTTTGTACAAAACTGAGTATCTTGCTACATGACAATTTTAACCAATCATTCCTTTTACTGAGCAGAATATCCACTAGGACATAAGTTCCGTATCTTGTGCATTTTCCTTGTAGCCTTTATCTGAAAACTATTCTCATGCACTTTCTTCTCTTAAATGATTGTCATGCTGGCCCTGGGCTCAGACAAAAAAGAAAGAATTATATATATTCTGAAGAAACACATAAAAAATATGAAGCAGCTGACACCAATTATCCACTGCCCACACAAGCTTTTGGCCTACTTAGTAGCCAAAAAATACCCAAAAGAAGGATGGAGAGAGAAAAGATGTGTGGGTACCGAAGTCAAGGAACCCAATACGCCCATCACGTAGTTGCCACAAATTGCCAGCATGTACATCGGCATGGAAAGATTCACAGGCAAGCAGACTTCCAAACCTGCATATGGGCCGAACAAAACGAACTCTACTGGTCAGAGTAAACTGAACATAAAAACCAAACAGACTAAAACAAAGTCAGAAGTGTTACCAAACATTAAGTGCAGTAATAAGACTGGTTTCAGGACTGGAAACCACTGACTTAATAGAGTCTAAGTCTGTCAACGGTACTCCATATAGCCTCTCCATAGTCAGAACACGCTTAGTACTATATTGACGGTAGACTTTTGGAGCAGTGGCCTGCCTAGTTAGTCCCATGGCTTCTAAATAACTCCTAAATGACTCAACATTTGTAGCCTCCTTGTTGAAGTCAACTTCTTCTAGCATTGATTCTCGTATGTCTTTGACAATAGCAACCTGCATAAAAGTTGCAAATAAGGAATTTTTTTTGGGACAGGGTGGTGAGGAAGCTTGAGACATAGACAAAAGCAAAAATGTTGTTTATATGGAAACATGCTCCAGTCCCAACAAGTTCACATGAACTAGTCACCAAAATTGAAATAGAGCAGCAATAAATTAAATTTTAAAATACAAAAAAGTATAATTTGAACAATAGTATGAATAAAAGCGATACAACAGGGCCACAGCTTCTACCTATTGGCAAAATCTATATTACATTGCAATCTGGCAACGTATAATCCAAGAATCCAACCAATGAGTAGAAAGGATTTACATTGGACAGGTTTAAATTGCAGTTATGGTGTTAGAGATGCCCATTACTTTAGTTTAGGAAGCTGTTCCAGAAAGTAGTATGTGTTTCAAGAACCTTTCAAGAACCATTCCTTCTTTCCTTTTGTTGATGAAGAGGCAGGGGGATGCTTTTTCTTAAGAATTTGAGGTTAAATTTTAATCATTCATCGAAAGATAACTAGAGTAGAAACTCTAGAGGAAAATAATAATCATATCAGCAGTCACAGTAAATTGTTAAAAACTATATGCATTATACCAGAGATGCACGGCTTAGATCGGGACTCAAAAACTCCAGGATACGTGCTGCAATGTAAATAAAGTTCAGATCTGCTACCAAAATATCTTCTATTCCAGGTTTCAAAACCTTTATCACTACATCCTCTCCTGTGCCTCTTATTCTTGCACCATGCACCTGGAAATTTAACATAGTTGAGCCATTTAAGAGAGCAGATGATAAAACATTTGGAAGAATGGAATCATCAATTTTATGAAACACAAGACAAAAGAAAAAAATCATGAACCTGAGCAATTGATGCAGAGGCAACTGGTGTGGGATCAATATATTCAAACACAGTATCAATTGGTCTGCCTAGTTCCTCACGCAAGATTGTTTGGATCTGTTCAAAAGGAACTGCAGGAGCCCTGTCAAAACAGTACTGGAATTCTTGAACATACTCCGGTGGAAACAACGTGGGTGCGGATGCAATAAACTGCAAATGGTATGGCAATAAAGTATAAGTCATGTGTCATTGGCATGTAAATGAAAGATCATGACAGCAAGTAAGATGATCTTGCTTCATCCTTACCTGACCTAATTTGATATAAGTTGCACCCATGCGTTCAAATAATTTCCTCAAATATAGGGGAGATAATAGCCCAAGCTGCAGCTGAGTTGGTAGTCCCATGGACGAGTTTGCTGTCTAAAATGTAAATTATAATAAAATTAAAGAAAATGACACCTGGTAAGAGTCTAAATCTATGAAAGAACTTAGTGAAGTAGATTATTCGAAAAGATAAGTCAAGAGAACAAGCAAAAAAGATTCTTTCCCTTGTTATTGTGGAGTAGGGTGCTTTAGTCTAAATATTGCTCAAGCACAAGTTGAATTGTGGATTCTGAATTTGCATGGTTTTGAAAGCTCAAGGAGTTCGACTAAAGAAGCTTATAGTAATGCCTACCACCCAAGCTGGTATATGGTTTTACCACACTTACAAAAGTTCATTTTATACATTTGTAAGTAATTTAGTTCAGAACATCATGAACCTTAATGGGACTTGGGAAACAGCATACATTCAACTGTGAATTACCCCTTTAAACATGTTGATAAAACAAAACCACACCATAAAATTTTCTTATTAGTTACTTATAAAATTTGATTTCTATTGAGAATAAGTTGATAGTATTAGCACTTAGAAGTTGTTACCTTAGATACATCTTGCAGCCACTCACTGCCTACTCCAACTACAGCTTGGACACCCTGAGCTAACCTTAAGGCTCCACGAGGACCTGTGCTTAGAGATGTTTGGACAATATCCTCCACAAGTTTGGGCAAGTTCTCTAGACGATCTACCAGATAAAAAAAATAGCTTGAGTTAAGCTCAACAATGACAAACTACCAAGTAGATCAGAATACTTAAAATGCAAAGCATTTTCCAAAAGCTTCCTATCATCATAACCTATAAAAAGGTGTCAAACTGATTCTGTGCCCTTAATGAGGTGAATTAAAACATCTGTGCCAAATCAAAACTCAGAACAATCCAAAGCAAAAGGCATCCAGACTGTCAAATGCAAATTAATAGAATAAAGTGGCCAAGTTCAATATATTGTACTTTCTTTCAGGGAAATTCTTCCTATGATAATTGACAACATAATCCCACTGAAGAAACTCAAGAACCCATAATGTCTCCCCATAATATCTTTTTTAAAAAGAATTTTCCCCTTAATTATAAAGATTTCCATTGGCCGGTGCACTAAGCTCCCGTTATGCGTGAGGTCGAAAGGGTTGGACCATAAGGGTGTATCCTACTCAGCAAGAGGCTATTTCCACAGCTGAAGTCACATGTCCATAACATAAAGAGGGATTTTTTGACAGACGTTGTAATTCTGCTAATACTTGACTAATGAGTGATTATAATTAGTACTGTTTTCTTTTTCCTAATAGGGGAAAAGGGAATTAAACAGCTTATGAATGAAATAAAGAGGGCAGAAAGTGAAGCACCTTGAAGACGAGAAGTAAATAGATCCTGTGCCTGAGAATAACGAGCAAAAACACGCAAAACATTGGGACGATTCCGATAAGCAATGTTTGTTGGTCTAACAATTGGCAACTGCAGAATAAATGAAATTAAATTCAAGATTCAATACACCCAGATAGTAAAAAAGGTAGTAGAAGCAGACCTGAGAGTGAGGGAGTAGTGGTAAGCGGCCATGAGAGACTCCCCTCAACACTGTAACAACTGCCATTTTTCTCAAAGGAAGAAAAGAAGAAAAATACTGTATTTTCTTTAGTTTCGGTCAATCATGTAATATTCTCTGACGGAAACAGTGAAAGATAGGAAGCCACGTACCATATGCTCATTAACATAATTATCAAATATACCATAATTTATCTAATTATGATTCATAGCTAGTATTACTATTATTTTAGGGGTCGTTTGGTAGGCCACGTTAGAAGAAATAGTTCATGTATTATTTAAGGTATTATTTAGTACTATGTTTGATAAGAATTCGAGCCTATGTATAACTATTCCACCTCCTACATGGTATTATAGTATGTATTACTAATACCTTCCATTTGGAGTAATACATAAGATATAATACCATGGGATAAGTCTATGTAAAGATAAAAATATCCCTCAAATCATTTTAATTATTTTGTTTATTTTATGATTTATATTTGTACTAGTAAATTTATTTAAATAAATTAGCTTACAAATTATTTAGAGAGAGTTGTTTGTTACTAAATAAATCCAATACAAATCAATATAATATTTGAAATGTAAGTTATTTTTTTTTTTGGTAACTAACAATAGTATTAATCACTAAGTTGTTTATTTGTATATGACGTTTGTGATCTTAATTGAATGTATATATATATATATATATATATATGTGTGTGTGTGTGTGTGGTTTTCTAATTATTTGTATTTTAGACAATTTAAAAAATTACATACATATTAAAATTACAACTTGCAATTTTATGTGTAAATGTAGATGGTTTATTCAATTTTACCATTGTTGGCAGTCTTTTTGATTTTAAAAGTAGATGGTTTATTTTTTTAAAATTTAAAAATGACATTTTCTGAGTGATCAATTTATTAAGATGACAATTATTTATCCTCAAATAATTCAAGTGAAAAAATAGCAAACATGACAACAAAATTGTTCTTCTCATAGCTAGTTAGCAGGCCATAAAAAATAATATTGTCTGGCAATTATCTACCGTGACCCAATTACATAATAATTCAAGGATATAATTGGAAAGAAGGTTTTTATAGAGTTTTAATCCAAACACAAGATGAGGTGAGAAACAATGAACCAAACACTTGATAAAAATAAACCCTACATTACTAATTCATGCGTTATTAATTTTTGTACCAAACGACCCCTTAGAGTTATTTTGATTTGCTATGTATCCATTCGTTTGAAGCAGTACATGATTGCTATGTATTTGTTCAATCTATATTTGTTGGATATATTGTATTTGTTCCACAAATTTTATTGTATCAGTATATGTAATTTTGTTGGATACATTGTATATACTTGTGTGAAAATCAACCACATATATATTTAAGGGGTAATATTACGGATATTAAATTTATTTTTTAAATATTATTGCTTATAACATTTTAATTATGGGTTATAACAGATCATTTTTTAATTTATAAATCAATTTAATTCCACTTTATTAAATACTTAGTCTTTTATAATTATATTTTAATTATTAGGTGATATACATAAAGAACCAATCATAATTATCTCTTATCCATTTTTAGGGATTTTACCTTGATTTTTGTACTTTTTTTACTGTCACACGTC
>JAJONR010020626.1:0-11103 GCA_029582245.1 Solanum etuberosum
ATATATATATATATATATATATATATATATATATATATATATATATAACTTATAAGTTATAATGAAATCCATGTACTATTATTCTATGCAGAACAAAAGATAAAATGACTAATCACTATATAATTAATACAAATATAAAATAATACACATACTCATAATTAATTCATACATTACTAATACCCGCATAACTCTAACACGCTACCAAACTATCCCTATTTGTTTCTTGAAATGAAAATTTTGGAAGGAGTGTCAATCCTTACATCTTGGACCATCTCCAACCCAACACCAAATTTTACACCAAATCTTATTTTGATGTAACCTTTGGTGTTTTAATGCTCTAACCCAACACCAATTCTTACACCATTTTAGTGTGGGAATAGTGTTACACCGAATTTGATATAACACTATTCATCACACCAAATTTCTTTTTGATTATTTTATTATTATTTATACTATATAAAATTTTAAAAAGATAAATGATAAAAAACAATAATAAAATAATATTGAAGAGGGAGAAAAATATAAAGAGAATATTCCTTTTTAGTGTAAAATTTAGTGTAGTGAATTGGAGATGATTTGTGAGTCCCTTGTGAAAATTGAGGATTTTTTTCTCTCTACATGAGAGTAGTTTTCTCCTTATCGTGGGGCTTAGGATATGAATATAACATCTAAGTATTAAGATAACTAACCACGTTGTCCATAATATTACCCACGTTACTCAATTTTTTATTCACAAAAAACACTAAACTGCTAAATTTAATTCTTTTAGCGTAGGTTTCAACGCTGTTTTTTTGTTGCTTTACAATTCTCATACAAACTTAAATCTCTCAAAATTCAACTTAAAGATATTCGACTTAGTTGGCTATTGTTCTTAGGATGGCCGACGAGATTACAGATCAACTTCACAAGTTTATTGTTACGGAGAAGGAAAAAAACTCAATGAAGATTCAAGTATGGAAAATTGTAAAGTAAGTCTGCTCGGAAAGGTAATTGCGAATTGGTGTGTTAGGGGTGAAAAATACAATGACTCTGATTTGGGAAAGTCTTGTTAGTCTGAAAGTATTACTGGTAAGTAAGGATCTGTTTCAGTTTGTTTTCTGATTCAAAGACGACATGAAAAAGGTGTTATACAGAACATCATGACTCTATGATAAATATTTGCTCAACATACATCAATGGCAACTAGAACTCCATACTAACTCTCATATATTTAACATATCTAAAATACGATTCCAAATCTGGAACATACCACTACATTGGATATCCAATGAAGTAGGCAATAAGATTGAATATGCTTTCGGGGGACATCTTATGTTGTTGTACCTGAAAATGAAAGCAAGATGGTGGACACATACGTCTAAAGGTCTTAAAGAGTATAAACAAATCTCTACCTCGTGGAAAATTAATAAAGATGGGCTCAGAGAAAAAATGAATAGAATTTCGTTATAAAAATATGCCATATGTTTGCTACTATTGTGGGATTCTAGGACATATAAAAAGATCACGTTTCTCCATGAGAGAGATGTACGAAAATGTAATGTTAAAAAAGACCGGGTTGACATATGGATGTAGGCTGAAAATACGCATTTGTTAGCACCAACTCCAGACGATAAGGTAATAAAAAATATGCTCCCCTAGGCTCACGACTGGTAAAGGTATTTAGATTGTGGATTGTGTTGAAGGTACTGGATCAAATGATTTACTATTGAATGATAATGGAGTGGACACAAAAAGGGACAATGGGAACAAAGAAATCCTCCTTTCTTCGCACCACACCATTTCTTTAATAAAGTAAAAAAAGGACCTCTTGTGGAGGGAGATATCTAACAGAATATCAATGACACAGCTGAGGGGACTACTCGCGTAATTGGTAATGATCTAAAATATGATGATATCAACGAAGCTTTACGTGCTGGATATCAGAAGGAAAGACAAGAATGATTGCACACTATGCTGAATCAGAATAATAATTTATATCATGTGACAAATTTGGAAGGCAAGAAATTCGAAGAGTTTCAATGGAGAAATTTTTGAACCCAATAATATTGTAAACAAAACTCTTTTTGATTTTCATGAATATGAAAACAATTTGATTCCTACACTTTTTTCTATAGTTATACGTGCGTGTAATAATGATAGAAATATAATTGTAGTACAAGATGGTATTATTTTGTTTGCAAATGCTTATGTACATAAGAAGAAGAACACGACAAACATTAGTGTGGAAGCTATGGATAACTATGGTAACCTGCTTCAAGCCTTTGGTATCCCAATTCAATATCCTGAGAAAATCATCACTACTGAAGCAATATCAATTCGTATAGCGCTGGAGAATGCTAAGGAAAAGGGTTGGACAAAGGTGCAAGTCTTATTAAATGCAAAAAATCTGATAGATATGATACTACAAAGAACTATAGTTTCATGGAAAATAGATACTACTTGTGAAGACATTTGGAAACTTATGAGGTTTTTGAAGAAGTTAATGTGGTGCATATTCCAAGATGTTGGAATATAGTGACATAATATTTAGCAAAATTTTATATTTCGTTATTACATAAAGTTGTTTGACTCTAAATGAATCGTAATTGATGCTATATTGAGAATTCATCCTAGTGAAGTCACTTATCTTTGTTGCCGCCGTACCCATATTTGAGTTCACAGGAGCATTAGTCTCTCTATTAGCTTGGGCCGTCATAGCTTAAGTCAACATTTGAAAATCGGACATCTTTTTAACTCTTTGAACCTTTTCATGCATTAATATAACTAGCTTATTGGTTGTCACAAAAATAATAAAAATTATAATTTATATTAAAACAGTGTTAACACTATTTTAATATAAAATTTGATGTTATGGATTGGAAATGCTCTTAAATATTAGGGACCGTTTTGATTGAAGTTGCAAAAATAAGAGGCTAATTTGTCAAATGCTTCTTTTGGGTAGTGATCCAGTAATTGTGAGCTACTACTTCTTCCTCTTCACGTAATAGTATAAGCCAATTCCAATTAGTATTTTCATCATTTCTTCAATTTACTTGTAGGGTTTTGCCAGTTTGATCGATTTTGTTGAAGATGGAAAATGCTTCGGTCGATGTTAACCAGCCCCACTCCATGGGCACCACCATAATCGGCGTTACTTACAATGGCGGCGTTGTCCTTGCTGCTGACTCTCGCACCAGCACCGGTAACTCAAATCTCATCCCTTCACTCACTCATTCATCATTTTTTCAGTTTTTTTTTTATTAATTTGTGTTTTTTCTTTTCAGGAATGTATGTTGCGAATAGGGCTTCTGATAAGATCACTCAGCTCACTGATAATGTCTACGTTTGCCGCTCTGGATCAGTATGATTTCGCTAAATGCCATATTGATATCTTGTTATTTGGTTTTTAAAAATTGGGCTTTGTGGTAAAGGGCTAAATTTGGCACTAATATCTCGTTAAGTAACAGTTACCTGGCATTCTTATTGAGCAAATAGACCATGGTAACATGAATTTTGTTTATCATGTAATTGTACTTTAATTAGAATAAGCAGAATAGAGCTGATTCACGAAGTTATGTTTTATGCAACTGTACATTTGGACGGTCTTTCGGAAACAAACCATCTACCTCAGTGGTAAGGTCTGCACTCACTTAGTGGAATTTCACTGGGTATGTTGTTGTTGTTGTACATTTGGACGGTCTATGAGTTAAATGTGTAATCATGCTTGGTTTGTGGTTCCTTTTGTTAATTCCGGTGAAATACATTTTTGTATTTTCCCTTTTATTTGACAAGGAACTACTAAAGTGGAGAAAAGGTTTAAATATTTTGACAATCTACAAGGATGAGTTCATGTTGCTCTTTCCCAAGTTTTCATCTCTCTAGGTGGGATGAGGCATATAGAGAGACAGGGAGGCATATCAATGTGGTTTTAGAAAAAAAAAATTGAATGCAACTTACATCCGAGGGAGCTTTTTTGTTGATGTCCACTGTTTTTGAGTATAAGATCAAGTCTGCAAGGGAGTCATCATTTGTTTCTGTGCTTGGTTGTTTTTTTGATTGTTGGAATTCGATCTATGATTGTGAAGCTGGTTTGATGGAAGAATCTAGAGCTCCTTAATAGACGTGAATACTGTGCCACAAGATCTTACATTAAAACTTTAAGAGGTGAGACCAAATCTTGCACTAAGGCTTCATTTGCAGCTCTAGCCCGTAGCTTATTTTAAGGGATGGGGGGTAAGTCAAATACACTGATAAAAAAAGCAGCTGTGAACACTGAACAAGGCTAGTGAGGGGGACAGCCCAGGTAGGGCTGAGGGGGTTCATGGAAAATTACACTGTTTATACATGGTTAAAATTATTTTTATGTATATAGAGTAGATGTTGAACCTCCTTTAGCTTCTTCGTGTGTTTACTTTCCATATTTTTAACCCTCTTAGTGAGCATCTTGGCTCTGCCACTGGACTTAGTGACTCAACCACCATTGTTTAGTAAATCATCCAATCTCTGAAATACAAGTCCCGAATCCTCTCTTTACACCAATAGTACAAATGAAACAAAAAGTATTTTAATACTTTTAGTATTGTCTTAGTATTCTACAATAATCTCATGTTTCTTCAATCCAAATAAGCCTAAAGAGACGCAATAATGATGTCCCCCAGGCTACGTCCACTCTTTGCTTTCTTTTCTCGTCTCCAGCTTGAATTGCTTCATCCACAGTCTCAGTGAAACCCATGGAGTGTTGGACACAGCGTAACCATAGTCCATATCTGTGAGGTAAAGCTATAATACAACCTGAGGAGTTTTTGTCATCTCGGTACTTCTTACATCTGCAATTCGTAAAAAAAATTCTTTTCATAAGATTTTATGCCGTTAAAAAACTGAATCTTGTCCTGCCACCAATTGCAAAAAGTCACTTTTTTCTTGGTGGCTTGTTACCTTCTTCTTCTGCCTCTTTCTAGTAGCTTCATGTAAAAAAAGCTATACCTAGAGTATTTTTCGTCCTTAACCCCCTTCATATCATATTTTCACCCCCCTCTTCCTCTGTTAAGTAGATTTGTAGATTTTGGGACGACATTCCTCAACCTTGTTCCATTCCCACTCTTAAATAATCCACTGTCCTATCCTCTTTACACTATCTATCATCAGTAGCTAAGTCCCCACAAGCTTTTGACCTGCAATTTACGGCTGGTGCATTTACTTTCTTTCCCACTTTGTGGGGTTGTACTGGGTATGTTGTTGTTGTTGATGATGATGACACTAAAGCATTGAGCTATTTTATGTCTGTCCATTGTGTATAGGCCACACCCGGAAGTCTTGTTGATCCTCTAATTAGCACACTTCGCATCTGCATACTCTAATGAATCAATCATAAGACTATGTGCTCACCTATGGACCAAAGTTTCTAATCCTTTGTCCACAATTACCATTTTGGTTGAGATAGAACTCCATTACCAACAATATTAGCTTCGCGCACATAATTACACGTGAAATAAAGCCTGTTGTATGAACTTGATGGTCTAGAGAAAAATTTGGAAAGTTATAAGGTACTGAGAAGTAAAAGTTCCTTCATGGTTGAAAATATATCCTAGAAAGGGGAATTCTTTATGACTTATATAGAATGTTTGCTTTTGCAGGCAGCAGATTCCCAAATTGTTTCAGACTATGTTCGCTACTTCCTACACCAACACACGTAAGCTTCTTCCCTTAATTAGAATCTGTGTTCCATCGTTTGATTAGTCAAGTGCTTAATCGTGGATCACACCTTTTACAACTTGCAAGCCCCTCAACCCCTCCGCCCAAAACTTCTTTTAATGGTATCTGCTTTGTTCTTTTCTTTTGGCCTGGTTATAAGCTGTAATAATAACTGTTGGTTTCTTCATAGCTATCTTCTTTATTGTAAAATTGGTTCTCTCTTTGTTGTGTATATTTCATTGATATTTGAATCATATCCGCTATAAGTAGGGCCATGAATTGGCTCTCTTGTTTGTGTATCTACTTTTGGAAGGAAGTAAATTTATGGTATAGCAGTATTGTTTGCCAACTTGGTATGCAAAGTTTTTTTTCTGGATAACTCAACTTAGTATGCAGAGTTACTTTTAAGAACTTCTCATCTTGAGACTTCTTGTGAATGCAGGATACAGCTAGGCCAGCCGGCTACTGTCAAGGTTGCTGCGAACCTTGCAAGGTTATTATCCTACAACAACAAGGTTTGCTTGTAGTCATTATACTCTTTCTTATTTGTCCCATTAATATAAATTGTTATTAGCTATTTGTCACTTGATTTTTCCTCTATTACTTGTAATGTAAATATCTTTGGATTATAGCTTGAAAATTGTCAATCTCTTTAATTCCTCTTTAATGCAAATAGATCAGGGTTGTGTACTCACGAGTCTCAACTAATAGAGATAGCTGGTAATTGTGTTCAATAAAATATGACGTGAACATAACCCTGACACTTAGTATGGTTCAATAGTAGGACATTTTCCTTTATTACCGGCAATCTCTTACCCATCTGATAGCAGTAAAAATTTGGCTGGTCTTAGCTGCACTTTTTGTAAGATCAATATAACCCTGACACTTAGTATTGATTTGAATATTGAATAGTGATTATGTTCTAAGCAGAGATGTAAAGCCTTAGAAGCTAAAGTCATTCATATCTTACTCAGGAAGTTATGGTAAATTTTGAGTTGTTCTCATTATATATGTTTTCTCCAGACCTATAACATCACTTTTGCTTTTGTGTTTTTCTTTAGTGGACTTAAACCGTTTAATCATTATGAATTATTTCCTGGTAATTGTGCCACTATAATATTTATAGAGATGTATGCAGTTTCACCACACATGCATTTTCTTGTTTCCCTTTCATGGATATATTTATGCTAAATGAACTAGTGCATAAATACCCATTTGGTATTTAAATTAATTAGCCCAGAAGGTTTAAACAATAGCTTTTACAACTCTTGTTCACAAGCTTACCATTGCTACTATGCTGTTTTTATGTAAATAATTGCTTGGGATTTTGGGTGAACTTGTCTTTTATGTGCACTCTGTTTTCATGTGCTGTTCTATAGATTCACCAAGTGTATTCCAGAATCTTAAGCTGTCAGTAAAAAACGGATCATTTTAAAAAAGTACGTCATACATAATATTTTCTTGATAAAGATGGTGGCCGGACTAGCTTGCGTGCACCTCTTCTAATCATCTGGGAACCTGCTATCTCCCACCAACACGGGTACTGGGTAACTTTGCCTGCCAAGGCTTGGCTTAGGCAGATGGAAAGAAATCACCTAGTGCTTTTTGTCGTAATTGGAATTTCAACGTGGTCTCCAAGGTTTACACCCACTTCATTGACCACTAGGTTACATACTAACAACAACATACCCAGTGGAATTCCACAAGTGGATCTGGGGAGGCTGGGGTGTACGCATACCTTACACCTACCTCGTGTGAGGTAGAGAGGAATCACTAGGCCAGATACATCATAAATAATATACTACCTAGGTTAATTTATGATGTACCTTTTTTATATTATTTGATCCATTGCTCTCTGTATGTCCAGGATAGGCTCCAAACAGGACTTATTGTTGGTGGTTGGGACAAATATGAAGGAGGCGAGATATATGGAATCCCTCTTGGAGGCGCAGTCTTGGAGCAGCCTTTTGCTATTGGAGGTTTGCTATTAATCTGTACTTCTTAGTTATCTCGTGCATGTATACTTCCAGAAACACTTGGCTTTTGAAGGTTCTTTTCAGCACAGAAAAAATTTGTCCCCTATTCCTGTAACCTATGTTGCTCGGACTCTTCAAAAATGACGCTGCACTCATGTCGGATTCTTCAAAAATACACTAATTTTGGAGAATCCGAATGTATCCATCGATATTCTTGAAGAGTCTGACGGGGGGGGGGGGGACATAAGCAGACTCTTCAGTAGCCCCATTCCGGGGGGGGGGGGGATGATTTCTACAAAAAGCTGGAAACTGGAAAACACAGCAAGACCCAACAGAACTTAGAAGATGGAACTAGAAAGAGAACAACTAGATGCTCCAGGCCATAGATCTGATTGCGGAGTTTAAGAAAACTAAACAAATAAACTGCCTGTTTTGGTTGCTGCATATAATTGGCTATGGGTGTATGAAAGAGAGACCGGGGTGGGGTGGGGTGGGGGGGGGGGAGTGCCCATCACTTTGCAAGGGAGTTGAGGAGCTGCATTGTTGACTAGAAGAAGAATAGGTAGAGACGTAGAGTTAGATGAAGCCAGATCACAAGAGTGATGGTAGCATATGTATGTTTCCAACAGATTTCGATTTATCATCGTCATAACCTGGTTTCTCAGTGAAACCCATGTTTCTCTTTTGAACGAGAGTGTAAAGTGCGTTTAGCTGTTTCTCGAGATGGTCTGTTTGTGGAGGATTTTCCTAGAATTCTTTCTTAGACCCAGAAATATTCTTCACTGCCCTTGTCCTTTTCTTTTCTGGGATGAATAATGAGAATGGAAACAAATGAAAATGGATAAGAAAGAATACTTTGGAACTAATTAGACCAAAATAAAAAGACACCGGAACTAGACACGAGCTACAAGGTTCACGTATTTGGTTATTCAAGCTTTCTTGGATGATATGTTCTCCTTACATTTTGGTGCTCTAGTGAAATTAAGATATTATCTGATAAGTTTTGGTTGCTGTACATGACAATGGGTTCGATCCCGGCTTCTAGGAAGATAAGAAACTGATACACCCTAGTGTCTTGTTTGAAATATGTTCAGAACGTCGCCCTTGGTGTTGCTTAATGAAGTATATTGAGAGCTGAACTATACAGCTGATAATTGGTTTAATTTATTAGTTTCCCTGTGCAAGATGCTCCAGGTGCTACCAGTCGGCTGAACAATATTCTGTTCATTGACTGTTACTTTCAGGATCTGGCTCTACTTATTTGTATGGTTTCTTTGACCAAGCATGGAAAGAGGGAATGACTCAAGAAGAAGCTGAGGTTAGTTTCATGTAGTTTGTATTTACAACCTGTCTAATTTGTACGACATTGTTGGACCATCAAGATGGCTTCATCTTCACATCTATGGTGTTTATCTTCATCTGTCATGATTTAGTGTTTATAATGCCAATATCTATTGAAAAAGAAGTACTTGTTCAGAAGTAGAGAATTTCTTATTAATTTGGTACACAGCTTTCAAACCAATAAAATGCTTTTGTTAGTAAAGAAGGGGCTGCGTAGTTTGGTTCACATTGACACTACAACCAACCACCATGGTCATTGAATAAGATCTTGAACTTACATCTTGCCTATGGGCTCTGTTATTTAATAAGGTAAAGTTTTCTGATATTCTCCTCGATGGGATAGCTTTTTGACTAGGCATAATAGACGCTTCTTTGTGGACATGTTGATGCTCTGATCAATCATCTGTATTGGTATTGCTTCTCTATTCACTAATCTGCTTTAATGATAATTCTGAAGATTTAAGTTTGTTTCACCTTTTCTGCAGAAACTGGTGGTCACTGCAGTGTCTCTTGCCATTGCACGAGATGGTGCTAGCGGTGGAGTTGTTCGGACTGTAACTGTGAGTTAATTAATCTGCTTTATGCTTGTTCAAGTGCCATAATCTGATTCAATGAAATTTTATTTGCTTACTGAGTCTCTAATAGCAAATTATTCAAGTTAATATAGTTAGCCTTGGCTTATAAGAAATAGAATAAAGAACTTCCCTCCCGACATATTCCTTTTAACAAGCCCAAGAACCTTTGATATACCTCTCGGTATTAGTAGTTTTAGGCTTGTAGCATCAACTCCATGAAACTCTGCTTCTTAATTTACTACATGTTAAGCACATTTCACTGTGTCCAAGAGCCCTTCATTATGCTTATATCTAGGCCTTGTAATTTTGGAGTTTGGATCAATTCTCGATCCTAAGAAACTAGTGTTATTTTGTTATGTTATGAACAACAAATTATTTCCGCTCTAGGTTTTTAAGAATTTTCTCCCTGATACATGCTGTTTGTGTGCTGTATTGCTCATTTGAAACTCCAGCATAATTTCAGCTTTTGTTAGGATTGACGGAGTCTGATCAATTTTTTACTGGCTATTGTTTTTGCTTTGGAACACTTAAAAGTAATATCCTCATCTTATTGATGGAGTCTTTTTGAACAATTTTGATAACCAGATTAACAAAGATGGAGCTACAAGAAAGTTTTATCCATGCGATTCCCTTCAACTTTGGCATGAAGAACTAGAGCCCGTGAACTCCCTGCTGGATGTTGTGTCTGCATCAAGTCCTGTTCCAATGGTCAGTTGAAACTAGAGTTTCTTTGCCCCTATTAACATGCTGTAGAATTTTGTTAGCTGCTGCTGCTATACACGTACTCTTATCGCGTGTTCTGGATCATTTCTTTTTTTTCCCTTCCTTTTATCCAGATGCAACTTTAGAACTCTTATCATGTCCTGGAGTCATTGTACTTGTCCCTTCTTTTAATCCTGCCCTGCAATAGGTTAAACATAGTTCTGAATTCTGACTGTTTCTGGTCCATATTATGTAAGATTCCGCCTAATTCAGTTCTACAAAGTTGAGAAAATTTGGGCTAAGCATGTAGCCTACAGTGACCCATCAGAAATTTTATCAAAATAATTTTAATTTTTCTTTTGTTTGATAGGTGTGTGTAGTTTTATTTGTTTTTGTTAGGTAATTAACTAAATTATAGAAAATAAATAAATAAATTAAACTCGGTAGGAGTTGAGAGATTGAGTTCTAATTGATTATGGGAATAGTTCACTTTGATGTGGGTTTATTGCTTGATATATACATTTATGGTATCAAAGAGGAAGAAGCCGTGGTGCAATAAAAACACTACTCAGTTACTACTTGATACCATCAAAGTGTATATTTATATACTCCAATGGTATCAAGGATGAAGAAGTAGTGATTCAGTGAATAGAACAAGGGATAGTCCGGTCAATAGTTTGAATTGTGGGGCCAATCAGGATAAATATATTGGGTTGGATCCAATTTGGATAAATATTTTAGAAAAAATTACTTGAATGGATACCTTTTAATAAATAATTATTGATAAATATAGATTATTTTTATAAAAAAAAAAGTAATCAAAATAACATCTAAAAAAA
>JAJONR010020631.1:0-10290 GCA_029582245.1 Solanum etuberosum
TCATGTCTTTAGTGTACCTCTTTCTTTCAAAGACGTGGCTTCCATATTTCTTTTTTTCTTTTTTTGGTGGGGATCAATGGAGATTATATTCTCAAAATATAACTAGGAAAATGATTTATGTCCACTTCTTTTTGCTAACTCATGCAAACCAATCCACTTTTATGTCTACCTAAAACCATGTCATCGTCTCATATTTATTTCGATTAAAATTTATTGATGTCCTTCTTTGAAATTCACTTGCTAACAAAAATAAATTTGAGAAATAGGTTAATTTTAAAGGTTTACTCTAATTAATTGAGTAGAGTTTCAATTGAAATTAAACACGTATGATAAAGTCTTTTTAAATTTCAATGTCTTGAATATAATTTTCATATCCATAAGGGAATATTTTAAAGAAAAATAGATTTCTCATTTTGTTGCTCGTTCATAAGATTTTTCAAAATAATGAAAACACTAATGAGTAAACACTTTATTACTTTATTTTAAGGTCAATACTTCAATTCTCCAAGGAAGATTTTCAACAAATTCTTTTATTATGATACAAAGAGTTTATGGACGTGGTCTATTTGGCGGTTTTAGTCGGTGCAACTAGTCTAGTTTCTCATTTCTAAAATAAAATATTAGGTTGAAGAAAACAATTAGATAAATATATCAATTATTTAATTAAGTTACATCACTTATTAGTTCCTTTAAATAATGAATCGTGCAATATTTTTGGTTGATCTTACGGTAGACATTGAAAATTTGTGAGAGTTTGTAAGACGTGTTCACTTTTAAGTAGACTCTACAAGACGTGTTTGATTCCTCTTAGGATTTTTGGAGGCTAATCAACTGTAAATCTTAGTTCATGTCTTGAAAATAAATCTCGATTATTCCACAAATTCATAGAATATTCATAAAGAGATCGAGTCCAAATCATCTCGGTTCGAGAAATACACCACTAACAGCCCTCGAATCATAGATAAATCTTGTGAGAAAAAGAAATCAAAGGAGGAACATAATTGTACCCATGTTGATTTATCAATAAAATATTCTTATTTCCTCATATATTTTTATTGCAATTTATTTTTCGTCACTTTAAAATTCGTTGCAAGCAACTCCAATTGAGTGGCATTCCTTACCATTGAGATGTTAACTAATAACTAATAAATAAACCAATAACTAACATATTTCAAACTTATTTAAATACTTAATATATAAAAAAAATTACCAACTAAATGGAAGGCCTATTAATTCATAAAAAGAAATGTCACGAGCCAAGACCTTTGCAAGTTAGATAGGAAATATCATATGCTGAAATTCAAAACTGCGAATTTCTTAAAGAGGAAAATAAAGTCTTAATTTGAATATTTTTTTGTGTGACGTGAAATTTATAATTGAATTTATATTCTTTGAAGCAAGTTGGTAATAGCAATTATGTAATCCTTCACTTTCAGTGTGTGATGGTCGGTCAGTAAAACCTTTTTAAGATAAAGACATTTATACATTAATATATCATGTCTTATTTTTATAGTATAAAAGTGGATGATGAAGAGCATCTCTTTACAAAAGCAACCCTATCCCACTTGCTTTTTTTCATATTAGAAGTGGACAAATCTATTATTTCATTTCCTAAATTTAGAAAATAAAATGAGATATAGATTTGGGTTGGGGGTTGGTGGGATGGGTGGGGGCAGGGACGGAGCCAACCTATGATCAAGGGATTTATTCGATTTCTCTTCATCAAAAAAATTATATTTACATAATTAAAATTACTTTTTATTATATATATATAGTAGATATTGAACCTCATTCGACTAGTTCATATGTTTACTTTTTCAGATTTTAAACCTCCTTAACGAAAATCCTGATTCTGCCTCCGGATAGGATGGGGTAGTAGTGGAAGGGGGCTGACCAAGGGAATATGAAGAAAAAAAAGGTCATTTATTTGGATTGTTTTCAAGTAATTAATATCATATGTTTCGAAATATTAAATTTCTCTCAAGATGGATGGCCAACATATTTTTTAAGGGGTGATGTCAAAACAATTTAGCACCATTTGGTTAACTTTTTCCATAAATAGAATATTATAGTAATATGTTCTTTAGGGCCGGCAAAATGGTTTAAAACACGTATAACTTACATAAATTCATAGTGTAATGAGTAAATTACATTATATTCCTACTTTTTTTTTAATTATAATAATCCCTTAAAATTTGTACCTTCCGGATACATAAGTCACCATTCGGATACACTAATTCTAATACAAGAAAAATCTTTCTGTTGCGCTAAAAAGGGAATAAAATCTGAAAATTAATTAAATCCCATAAATTACGCTTATGTTTCTTATTACTCTCAATCATACAGAGGCAAATCCTAATAGAACGAAGAAATTCAAAATTTCAAATTGCTCCCCCGTTCAACGAAGAAACCTTTCAGATTTGATTCAAAAACTTTTGTCAAAATTTTGGGTAACCGAGGTGAGTTATGAAGGATACAAAAGTGATGGAATTGTTGTTGGACAAATGGTATCCTTTTGAATATTCAAATTCATCGAAGATCCTTTCAATTTTGATTCAAGTTTATCAAAAATTTTGAGATTCAAGATTCTTTTTTCTCACAGTTCAGCAAAGATCCGTTGAAAATTTTGATTCAAAATTGTCGAAAAATTTGAGAAGATACATCATGAATATCTTTACTACTTAGCATTTTACTATTTATGTATCTTGTTTAAATTGATAAGTATTGTATTTATACTAGATACATTAAATAAATAATTGTTGCCCATAAGATTTTAGATTTGAGATCGATACATTATTGTGTGGTAGTTGCTATGTAATTGATACATTTAGTATAAATTTGAATTTACGTATCATATCTAAAAAATTAGTGCATGATACATTACTATTTATGTATCTTGTTTAAATTGATAAGTATTGTATTTATACTAGATACATTAAATAAGTAATTGTTGCCCATAAGATGTTAGATTGAGATTGATACATTACGAACATTTCCTAATAATTTTTTATTTGGGATAATAAGTTGATATACATACGAACATTTCCTAATATACCATCCCATGTGGATCAAGAAGGCTCATCTTCACCTAAAGTGGACTTCTTGTTTGGGCCGAAGCCGAAATAAATTGTTGGGCGTCCTCAGAAACGTTGAAAAAGGCCCATTTCTCAAGTGATTATCAAATGGGCTCCCATATTAGATACTTGGGCCCCTAAGCTGGGCTGGTATAGGGTAGAGCCCACTTTATGTCATTAGTCTCAAGTTTCATATTTTCCACAAGGGCAAAACATGACAACATATACTTAATTGATACTCCCTCTATTCCATATTAACTTAATTTTTGGGCCTTTTTTTATTGTTTAAAATAAGTAATTGAATTGTTCAAAGTTTAAGATGGATCTTTGGAATTTTTTTCATATTTGCCCTTTCCTTTAATAAAGTTTGATATTTTTTAGGAGATAAATTACACTACTTGCAATATTAGATTTTGCTTTTGTTCGTTTAGTGGATGTTTGGTTTATGACCTAATTATGCATGCTGAAATTATAATACATAATTATTTAATCCGTAAATAACAATAAGGGATTTTTTTATATGTGATGAATAAAAGTTTATAGACCGTTGTTATAAAATGAGTAGCAACACATGGATTGTTTAAGTAGAGATTACCTAAGCAGAGGCCGACACACACTATATGAAAGGCTGAACGTGCAACCGCTAACTTTCGAAAAAATCATATGTATATATATATATATCTATTTTGAAAAACTGGTAGAAATTAGGATATATCAGTGCACCCATAAAAAACATAGTACTTCCCTTGTGCTACTGGTAGAAGCTAGAGATACCACTCTTGAGATCAGGCTTCGAATCCAACTAAAGCCCGTTTTTTATTGTTTTTATTTTAAGTTTAGCTTAGAGCTCATATTTGAGCTATGTTTATATTGGTGCACCCAAAGTCTTCAAATCTTGGGTTCGCTTGTGAATTTAAAGGTATTGTTTGTCTTAGATACACTAACTAACCACGTATTATATATTAATACACATATTCTTATCTCACATAGTCACATTCTCTCTTCTATAAAACACCTTGTATAAGAAATATCAAAATTAGTAAGTGAGGTTCAATATTGTAAACCATTGTTATTCTATATAGTAGTTAGAAGAATTAATTTAAATAGTCTTTCACCCAACTGATTAAATTTAAAATATCAATGAATACATAATTTATATATAATAAGTGTATGGTCATATATAATTAGTATATACGAGCTAAAAAAGTAGATAGTAAAATTGTCCGATTATTTACACGAAGATCCCTTTTAGTTATACAAACGTCAAATGACAAAGTATGATATTTCTAGTTTTATCATTATTTTCTTGATAGAATCTTTGGCTCTATCATTGGCCTTTCGATTACGACTTACAACAGTGTAAACACTAACTTGGGAAGCAAAGACAAGAGAAGAGGTAATTGCAAGATTTGACTTAGCATGATGCAAGTTGTTTGATCATACGCACCTTTTGAGACTTTGGACAACACCACATCGAAAACACGTTTAGATGATTTATTAATTTCTCAAATATTTTATTTGTATTTGAAAATTTATTAAATATATGCGTTTATCAAATTTAGAATTTAAATATGAGCACTTCAAAATTGTTATTCTAAAATTCATAACTCATAAAAATTAAATTAGTTTATCACCGCTCGAAAACAACATCATTGTAATAGTCGTTGTATTTGTGTGGACAAGTTGTTGGGTGTCCAGACACCATCATTTAAATAGCAGAAACTTAGCAGATTTGTGGGACTTATTGCACTTATACTTTTCTATAAGTTGATCGTATACTTTTGCAAACCAAATACCATATGACGTGTACTAAAATAGATTTCTTGATTTAATTGGAGTTTGACTATTCCAGATTCACGTCATGTAGAGCCTCGTTTGGGGTATAGCTCTTTGTCAAGAATTTTCTCATATTCAGGAATTGAACTTGAACTCGAAATTTCTTATTAAGGGAGGAACAATTCCATCTACTGGACCACGTCTATTATGGTACCAAAAGAGACTTGAATTGTAGTTGGGTATCATTTTACTTTCTCTCACATACAATATTATTATATCAACAAATTATTATTTAACCAATTAAAACAAGCAATAGGGATTAGGGATCTAAGCTCATAATAATTTTAAGCATCTTTTAAAAAAAATTAATTAATATATCAAACTCTTCGAAGAGACTCGCACCAAAGACATGGATTAGTTTGACAGCCAGCTAATTCCCCCAATTTCAATTTGGTGAAATTCTTGCGATATTTTCATTTATTCGCAGCAATAAATTTTATTTTATTTTCCCAAAATATTGTAAACGTAGATATTTCATAATTGAGCTTGTGAAGAATTTCATTTTTTTTCCTTACACAAATACATTTTTAGGAAAAAATGACCCCCAAAAAGTTGAGCCGCAAATCATTGTTAAGTTGTTTTATAATTAAATCGATCTTGTATATGTCACTCGTATAATATGAAATCCACTTGCTATGAGATTTTTTCTGTTTCTTTTATTGCATCGAGACTTTTAAAATATAAAACAAAACTAATATGAAAATACATGTGAAACCATGTGCTAATTAATATCACAACATGTGAAAAACGTAAGACCATCACATGAAATTAATTGCCAAACATTGACAATAAGTAATCAATCCTTTTTAGAATAAATATATTTTCAGCATAACTTAGATCTACTCATGAATCCAACTAAATAAAGGAAAATTCTATTAGGAGTATAGGTCCATGATATACAAAGGAATTAAATATTGCTTGTTGACTATGCAGATTACTTTTACGTAGATCAAGTCAACAAATTTAGATGATTGTGATATTTGTTGAAATTGATCGCTAATTCAATTTGATTACTTTCGCAAAATAGACCTGAATAGAAATTTGAAGAGTAAAGACAATAAATGATGGAGTTCGGTGTTCACTAGTTCTTCCTATTAAAATGTCGATCTTTTAGTAATTTAAATAATTTATTTCCGTGTATAACTCTTTAAAATGTGGTACCAAATGGAAAGAAGAAACGTCTTCCAAGCAAGATAACGTGAATGAGAAAATTAGTATCCAAAGCAAATTATTTCAATGTAAGATTTTAGTATTTAACCATGATTAATTAATATACATTATCGTCTTATTAAATTATTATAAATTTATATAAATATTTTATGATAGTAAGCTACTCACTCTTTTAATGAGAGTATTGGAAGGAAAACAATGGGTTCCCAACTCTTCCATAAACGCAATAAAATAAGTCAAGATGATTACAAAATTGACAATTCATCATGGATGGAGCCAATCAAGTCAAAAGTAAGTGTTCCATAGCCCATGCTTCTATTGGGTAATAAAAATAAATAATAATGGTATTTAAAATATTATATACAAACATCCAATAAAATCAGGCATACAAACCCCTTTAGGGATTATTAAATTAATTGAACAAGTGATCTCTCAAATAAAAGATTTCAGTATGAATTCACCTAATACGATTTATTTCTCTGATGTGATTAATAATATAAAAATAAATGGACCGTCATTTTCTCGCTCGTATCTTCTCCTTGGATTCTCTTTCCAATGCACATTTATTACTACATTTTATTTATATACTATATATTAGTATATATAGTATAATAAAACCAGAAATATATGGAAGACTTACACACGAATTCGACTTTTTTGGCCTTTCTTTGAAAAATATCCGCTCTTTGGCTTTAAAAATACTCATTTGTCATTTATATAGAGCATTTATACAAATTATAAAAAAATTAATAACTAATTAATATATAAGGTAAAAATATATATTTATTAATTATGATTTAATGCTAAGAATCTGAAATCAAATGAGTAAATTATTATTTTCATCCATCCATCTTACCTAATAAAATCAATTCTTGACTTATATTAGAGATTTATTCCTTTTTGAAGTTGGCTATAGTAATATGTGTTATATTCAGACTACATATCTTCATTTATTTATTTAATTATCAAAGTTCATAGTCTAGTGAATTATATTCCCACTATGCCTTTTCCTTTTCCTTATCCCCAAACAATTATTTTTTTCTTTCCTTTTCTTTTAGTAACCCCTTCAATATTTTTCTAGTTAAGACCCTCTAAACAAATCCCCACTGAATTATTACATATTTGACCAGTAGTAGGGAACCTCTTCCTTATCTTTAAACATAATTAAGTGGTTTTCCTTAAGTGGAGGGTTAATTATAACTAACATTACGTGAATAGTATATTTCTACTATTATTGCATAAATTAAGCATTTAAATATGTTCAAATTTTATAATTTTACTAATATCAATCAAACTCCTCAACGAACAAGCCACTTTATAAGGTTCCTAACCATACTAGTGCTATTTATAAGTTAATTGACTACTGAACTTTCATCTTGTTGATAAGGTATTTATTTGTTAATTCCGTCCCGGTTCACACTTTGACCTGTAGAGATTCCAATAAATTCATGTATAAAAAGAATCCTAAATAGGCTGAGAGAGAATCTTCTATTCACATCTTTTTACACTTTTGCAGTAAACAGAGACTCCATACATACCTTTATTTGTCACTTGATAAGGTCAGGCCTCTTTAATTGGTTTATTATTTCAATGTATGTAATGTTCATCTCTATAAGATCCCCTTTTATTTCAGCCAATTGAATTTCTTTGTTATAGTACTTCTGTAATTGGCTCTTTATAAATTTCAATTCTGTTTTATAATTTGTTCTTTATTCAAGAGGCAAATTAAAGATTAGTATATATGATACTGTAGTGCAGTTACAAAAGAAGCAGCCATGACTAATGCTATTGCAAGTAGAAGTCCAAGTCCTACAAGGCTTGAGGTTTGTTTCAAATTTTGTTAGTTTGTTCACAAATTGAAGGAGTTATTGAAAATTTGTTGTGGCTGAAACTATGATGTATGTGAAATTTTCAGGGGAAATTTATGGGTATTTTTGTTTGTTGGATTTTGGGACTTGGGTCACTTGTTTCTTGGAACAGTTTATTGAGCATAGGAGATTACTACTATGCATTGTTTCCAGTAAGTTTTCCTTGACGACTTCTAATGTATTTTTAGTTTCAATTTTATTACTGTGTTTGGGATCGAGGCGTAGTTGTGTGCTGACTTGTTTAATTTGGTATGGAAATTGAAGGATTATCATCCTTCAAGGGTACTCACACTAGTGTATCAGCCATTTGCACTTGGAACAATGGCAATTCTTGCGTATAATGAGGCAAAAGTTGATACAAGAAAGCGTAACTTAGCTGGATATATTCTTTTTACCTTAAGTACAGTCGCGCTTATAGTGGTATGTTATGCTTTAGTTAATTTCTTGGTGTTTTTATGTTGTCATTTTTTGGTCATTGTTTTTTAAAATCTGTTGTTGTTTTTACTTCTTTCCAGTTGGATTTGGCAACGTCCGGTACGGGTGGAATAGGAAATTACATTGGTATATGTTTCATAGTAGGATGTTTTGGAGTTGCAGATGCTCATGTTCAAGGTGGAATGGTTGGAGATTTAGCTTTCATGTGCCCTGAGTTTATGCAAGTGCGTTGCAGTAACATTTTTAATTTTGTTTTGCTTCAATTGCTATATGAAACTTTGAATTATGTTTGTATACTGACTCATGAATTATGCAGTCGTTTTTTGGTGGTCTTGCTGCATCTGGTGCACTTACCTCTGGTTTAAGGCTAATAACCAAGGCAGCTTTTGAAAACAGTAACAATGGCTTCCGCAAAGGAGTTGGTAAGTAATTCTGATCTCATTATTGAAAGTTAAATAAAAAACAGTCTGATGTACTTCCATTTTGATGCAATTTTAACTTTAATCAGAAACTTATAATTGTTGATTTCACAGTGTTGTTCCTTGCCATCTCTGCATTCTTTGAATTCCTATGCATCCTTCTATATGCATTCACATTCCCTAAGCTACCAATTGTGAAGCACTACCGTTCAAAGGCAGCTGCAGAAGGATCAACAACTGTTGCAGCTGACTTAGCTGCTGCAGGCATTGGAATTCAACCGTTGGAAAAAGTAGGCAATTTTTTCTCCTCAACTAACAACTGTTATAAGTCGATATTCATGATCATAAATTTGATATGTTTCTGTTTACTGAACAGGCTAATAACGATGCTAAGCAATCAGAACGTCTGACCACCAAACAATTGCTTCTCAAGAACATTGATTACGAATTGAACTTGTACTTGATTTATGTCCTCACTTTATCAATTTTCCCCGGATTCTTGTATGAAAACACTGGTACCCACCAACTGGGATCATGGTAAGTGTGCATAGCCAACTTGATTTCATGGAGTTCCTAACCAATGTAAATAAGACCTGCTAGTTGAATTACACTGATAATATCTTTTATTTTTTTGTTATTTCAGGTACCCTCTAGTTCTGATAGCAATGTACAATGTTTGGGATCTGATAGGAAGATACGTTCCACTGATTAAGAAAATCGAGCTTCAATCACGAAAGGGCCTCATGATGGCGACCCTCTCTCGTTTCTTGTTGATCCCTTGCTTCTATTTCACTGCAAAATATGGTGATCAAGGCTGGATGATATTTCTCGTATCCTTCTTGGGACTCACAAATGGTTACCTCACTGTTTGTGTCATGACAGCTGCACCTAAAGGATACAAGGTTATTGAAATTTTAATTTCAGAATCTATACAAATTGTCATTTTATAATCATCTGAAGTATCACATCATATTTTATTGTCATTTTATAATCATCTGAAGTATCACATCATATTTTAACACTTTTAACTTTGAATTTTGTAGGGTCCTGAAGCAAATGCATTGGGTAACTTGCTAGTGTTATTCCTACTAGCTGGAATATTTTCCGGTGTTGCTTTAGATTGGTTGTGGATTATTGGTAACGGAAAATTCTGAGTACTCAAGATTGGTATGTGACAGGACAATAGATAACATGTCATTTTAGTTGGGGATGAACATATATAGTTCTGGTTTCAAATATGCATTTTGTGTGAATGTTTTTCTTTTTTTCATATCAACTTTCAACTTCTAGGAAATTAGTGGAGTATAGAGAATGATGAAATCTACATATGTGATTATTAAACTTCTTTCTGAATTGCAAAGAATGATGCAAATTTGTAAAGTTCAATTCAAGCCGAAGTAATTCAATTCACTCGAAAGGAGAAGAGCGTCAAGCAGCCCCAACTCTAGCTCCAGAGGGCTCCGTAGAGCAGGAGAATGCTCAGGTCCG
>JAJONR010020633.1:0-10596 GCA_029582245.1 Solanum etuberosum
TGCCTCTAACCAAACTCAAGAAAAAATAATTCTGCATTTTACACCAAAACTATTAACTCTTATCCCCATACCAAACAACCCCTTACAGTCTTATTCATCTCCCGCAGAATCTTTTTCGGGATAATTCATATGATTCGGGCTCGTTTGGTACAAGGGATAACTATTTCCCAGGTTAATTTTAGGATGAGTTTATCCCATGTTTGGTTGGGATAAACCGATAAAATGGGATAACTTGTTCCCCAACCAAATGAGCCCTTCAAGTATTATTTTTGACCCTTGCAATCTCTAATTTAGCTTACTGTAATTCCCAAAAGAAAAAGATAAAGGCAGAAAAGGAGGCATAAGCTATAAAATGATGGAAGATTGAATCATTCCTTCCTTATAATTCCAGCTATTCAGCTGGCGGTTGATTTATTCATGAGCTGGAGAGATAAGTCCCTTCAATTTGTAAAATAATACTAAAATACAAGATAACAAAGAAGTGAAAACAAAAATTACATCATAATAAATTTCTAATAATTGCTCTGCCCACACCAGAAAGCTCATGTACAGCATTGTTCAAACAAGTAAGTGGTGAAATACTACTCTTGAAATTTTCCTCACAATTCTGAGAATCTCGAAAACATCCAACCATGCCATCTTCAGCAAATTATGGGTTCCCTTTAGTTAAAGCTTCAATAGCTTCAGGCAAACTTAGTGTCAAAATTACCTTATATGAAAAAACACACTTTTTTAATGGAACTCTCCATTCTTCAGGAGGATTCGAATTAAGGAGCGTCGAAATGATCTCTGCTCCTTGCTTTGATGGCGTTCACCACGATCAGTGCCAGCGTCGTGATGTCGCCGCTGGCGCTGTGTTCGTCATGGAGCAGAGTTTTTAGGCAGAGGTTGTAGTTTGGTGTATTCTTGCATGTAGTTTCTACTAGATTGTTGCTGCTTCTGCTTGTTTTCTGTGTTGAGGTCAATAGCCTAACTAGATATATCACAACAATCTTCATTTTGGAGTTCAAAAAGAAGCTGAAATCTGAGAGTATATGTAGATCATACCTCTACCCCCTTCTCAGATAGAAAGGTTGCTTCCGAAAGAACTTAGCTCAAAAAAAGCAAAAACACAAAATTATTTTTTGTACGACACTGCTTAATTTTTAGTTCGTGTCTAAAGGGATGACACATTTATATTGCATAAACGTCATGGAATGTTCAATATCAATACTTTTGATGACAGAGTAAAGGCTTACGTATACTATAGGCGGGTAGGCGTTATCTCTTTGTTTTCAGCTATACCTTGGACACATTCAGTGCTGTTGCTGGTGTCATGTGGGAGTGCAAGGGAGATGCATAATACTTTGAGGGGTGTATGATTATCGGGATGAGATAGACGAGGATATTCTATGAGTTAGACATGTTTTATGGGTATCTCATTATGAAGAGAAAAAAAAAATGGGGATAAATTGACATTAAAACACAAAAAATATACCCAACATCACTTCTACCCACTTTATTATTAGACATTCAATAGGCAGGAAGCAACATTTTTACATTTTTCTGATTAACTACAGCCATCCAACTCAAAGATATGATTTGGCTATCCGACCCTCCGCTCCATTCGGGTAGAATCCACCCGGTTTACTCTCCTGCCCGCTCCCGTACACTATCCGGAGTATTTCCTCCGGCGTTCTGTCATAGGAAAGGGAGTACTTGCCCCCTGCAAGTAGTCACGGTCAGTTGAACATTCTTTATCAATATAAAACTATATTAAATTTTTTAACAAAATTTCTGACTTCGTCACTACCTGCAAGTATGTTGCCCCTTGTGCTCCCTTCAGGACCTATTTTTGTTTTCACTCTAAGTCCTTCATCTTTAATTCCTTGGCGTCCCAACTTGTTCCTCAGCTCCGATATTCGGTTTGTGAACTCTGTTACCGTTATCCCATAAGGTTCCACGTTCTCTCTCCCTCGCTCGTACAACAAAGCTCTTAGAACTGCGTCTTGACCTGATTCTACTCCCAGTAGTCCTGCTACTAGCTGTCATCGAAATATTTACACAATCAGATCATTCTTCTTGAAAAAACATTATAAATAATGTAGTCAAAACAATATTTATACTCTTTTGGCAGTAGGACTGTGGAGTTTAGGATTGGCTCCAACATATCCAGTGAGTCCAACATAAGGGATGACATAAGAGGCAAGGAGATAGTTGATGTCATTAGCATAAGGATCAAAAGATGGTTGTAATGGATGTCCAAATGCATCATTCATCACTGTTGCAAATGATTCTCTGCTTAGATTTAGAAGTGGCCTTGGAAATCCTGTTACTGTTTCCTTGATTGCCCTGCATAAATTTTTCGTTTCCATATGACATGTTTACATATCTTTAGTTTAAGACTAACAGATTCAAACGTCTTCTTTCTTTACTTTCATAAACTTGGTGACAAGTCAAAATCAAACAAACAAATTAAAACGAGGAAATGCACCTGATATGACCAACTTCTTGAAATCCAAATTGAGCAATGACATCTCTTATAAGAGGGCTAAGTTTAGCAATTCTAACACCAATAGGCTTTGGTCCACCATCAGCAAGTTGAGGTGCAAACTTATCCAAACCATACCCCAAAGAACCCCACAAGAAAAATTCAGCTTCCATATACTCTAAATTTAATGGAAATTCTATTAATTCCACATCTGATTTAGTCACATTATTCTTATCATTTATAAAATACTCATCACAACTTGAACTCAATAGATGCAAAACCAATAGTAAAAAAGAAACAATTATCATTTTTGAAGCTAAATGTGAAAGAAAGAAAGAAAGGAACTATTTATTTATCAATTTTATTACTTAATGATGAAATTTTATTTTGTTGTATGTGTAATAAAATTGAAGTTTCTAAAAGTATAGGTGGGAAAGTGGCAGTTGAGAAAGTTTTGGATCAAAAGTTAATTTAGAATTTGGAGTTTTCTATTCTCTTTTTGTATTTTTGTTTTGTTTACGTAATAACAAATGTAAGCCATGCCGACTTCTAGCGACTAAGCGGTGCCGCTACATTTCTTGGGGGCGTAGCTACTAGTTAGTATAAACTTTTATTTGCCTTCAACCGTTTTTTTTTTTCACTCCGACTAAATTCAGATCGCACATTGCAGGATCCATTTTAGGGATAGTACTCCAAACATAGAATTTGAACTAAATCTATTGAGTTTGATCGGATCTATACTCGACACTTCCCTTTTGCCGCGGTCGCAATGTTTTACAAAAAGAAGGGTAATTAATCGAAATTCTACTAGTTTAGGAGTTAATTAGATAGATACATGATAGTTTGCAATATTACGAATCTTATCAGTTTGGTGCATCTAGATATGTTCAGATACATGCATCTCGGGATACATGGTGTCAAAATTAGGTGTAATTTGCTTTAGATACACTATATCTAAATGGATTCGCATGCATTTGGATACATAAACGAATCTTGCTTGCCTTTCTCGCTCGCCACTCTTCTATTTATCATACATAAAAATGCATGTATCTAGTGTGTTCTAATGTGATTCACATGTATCTGGGATACATAGACAATTTCGCTCGCCTCTTTCCCTATTTCAATGTATCTGGTAACAAAAAACATGTATCTAGGTGTATAAAACATGTGTAAAGGTGTATCTCACATGAAATTTGTTATGAAATTATTAATTAATGATATAAAATATAATTATTTCAAACTACATAAAAAATTGGTAAATATGATAAAAATATTGTGTAATTAGATATTTTCTCCTAAATAGTCCAAGACCAACTTGAATTGGATTGGGCTAGCCTAAAATCACAAATTTCTTAGGATTAGCCTGAATTTGTATTATCCCATATCTTCATTATATCTTATATTGTTCAGAAGTTATATCTAACAAATTTAAATGTTTGATTTTTAAACTATGTATTTGTATTAAAGATTCGGAGTTTGATAATAAGTTCAGAACCCATAAACTTCAAATTTTATATTCGCATTTGATATTGGATTGATATGCTAATACTATCCCCTATTCTACCTATCTTATTAAGGTATTATTTCCAGAATTTGAACTCGTTCAAATTTAATTAAATCCGTCCATTTGACACCCCTACGACCGACTTATTTGCTCAGCTGCTGGCAAACTAACAAAAAAAAAAAGCAATAAACGCCAGCTGCAAGAAGTAGAAAATACCAGAAGACTTTCTAATATTCATACCAATTTCTACAATTAGAATAAAAGGAATGAGTGTATCAGCCTGGCAAATCCCCATTATGTATAAATGGACGAGGTGAATTAAATTTGAGTGATATAAAAAATGAGTAATAATTCAACTCGTCTATAATTAAACCTTAGAACAATTAGGGAAACATTTTTAGTATACAATTATTGGCTATTATATGGAGAATATATTGAATTTATTAGTACTCTTTTCTATTTATAATTAGACTTTTTTTTAACAACCAACTACTATCTCAATATTTTATTGTAACGATTAAGTTATTCTTCGAATCAATTAACAATTGGAAATATCTAGACAAATGACGTTATTCTCTAAATTTAAATAAAATTAGATTGAGCCAATCTAATTGATCGATAGAAGTCGCACACACCAATTGGCAATCGTCTCGACCCTCTTATGTTAATTCTTCCAAATATTTAACTTATGCTTGGTCCATTTCATTTTATACGTCTTAGTTTAAGAAAAGTAAGAACAATTTTAAATTTTAATTATCGTCTCAATATAGAAATGTATAATGTACTAGAATAAATATTCTTAAATTTTGTAATTTTAAAATACACATGGAATATCGGAGTTTAAAAAAAAAGGAAGATATATATCTGCTATAACATATAAAAATGACTTGATAGTATAAAAAATTCTTAGACTAACAATATTGTATATAACTTAAATTGATTTTTAAATTAAAAAAAAACTTATAAATCATTTCAAAGTAGAATGAAAGCATCATATCTTTGGATTAATGAATTTCAAATATCAAATATGTAAACAAATAAAAAGAATAGAAAAATATAAAAGATCACTCGCAAAAAGCCAACATAATTATTATTATTTTCAAAAAATGGTCAACCAAATTAGAAAGTTAAAAGTCAACGTTCTTTTAAAATTAAATGCATTTGATTCTTGTGCTTCTCTAGCTAGAGTATCAAATAAATGGATTATTTTGAGCTTAAATTGAATAGATTAAAATGTAGAGTTAATAATCTGAATAGGAAATTAAATTCAATGACAACCTGGCCAATGAGTAGTGAATCTTGAATTTCGCTCGCCTCATGAACAAATCTTTAAGATTAAAGTTAAAATTTATTAAATTTAAAGTTTTATTCATAAAATACGTGACGATAATAATTATTACTAATTAAATTGAAATGAGCTAAGTCGAGATGGACTGAAAAATGGACCCTAGTTAACACACAACCCTTGTCCCATACAATGCCACTCATTTTCCCTTTTCATAGATTCCCCTCTTCTCTTCTTATATATATATATTTTTTAGTATACCATATATATCTTCTATGTATAATATATAAATATAAATATAATATATGATTATTTATACCTCCTCTTCATAATTCTCTTTTTGTACCTTCTCTTTCATTTTATCATAATTATAATTCCTCAACTTCCAACATGGTCTCTGAAAAAAATCAAGAAAATATTAAGCTTCCAATCATTGACCTTTCATTAGAGAAATCACAAATAATAAAACTCATAGTGAAAGCCTCTGAAGAATTTGGTTTCTTCAAAGTTATTAACCATGGTGTTGACACAAATGTTATAAAAAAAATGGAAGATGAAAGTTATAATTTTTTTTCCAAATCTTTTTCCCAAAAACAATGTGCTGGTCCAGCAAATCCATATGGTTATGGTTGGAAAAACATAGGATTTAATGGAGATAATGGAGAAGTTGAATATTTGTTACTTCATGCCAATCCTAATTTGTCTCTCTCACAAATATCAAAAAATATTTCAAGTGATCCACTAATGTTCAGGTACCTTCAAACTTTGGTTAACTTATTATTACTCTTGTTTTATTTTGAGTTTAAGTTATATACACTGTCAGTCGTATAGGATATTTTATACCATCTATGATAAAGGATGTCTCATGTATCCAGATAAGTTTCCTTATCAAACTGTGAGATTCGTAATTTTAAAAATAAGACATGTTATATGGTATAACAAGTAAAGATGATGGCATGATAGTGTGAAATTTTCTTACACTAATAATGTATGTAACTTAAACTATCAAAAGATGAGAGTTTTTCTCTTCTTTTTTTTTTCTATGTAGTCGGTTCTAAAAAGAATAACGTATTTTTCATATTGAACTTTTCGTTTTACCTTCAATAACATATGTTCTTTGAGGGTATATTTTACATGTGACTTGAATTTTTTTTTCTTTTTAAAATTTCGTGTGCAGTCAAATATCATGATAGTAAAATCTCATTTATATGAGTTGGAGACAGATATATGTTTAGCAAATATATTATGTTAGTAAAATAATATATGGTTTAGGTGGATCATGTATATCAGACTTCGATTGTATGGTATTAGCTGATTTGAAAACTAATTAGCCATTAGTTTTATTTGTACTTTTCATGAAACTTAATTGGATATTTTTTATTATAATTCTTCTTTTAATTCATAGTGGAAATCTATTTTTATTTCGAAGATATAGATTTGGTTGAATCTCATTAAATATTTTATATTTTTTTTATTATATGTGTTGTGCATAATTGATTGTGTGCTAGTTAACTCGCAACAAAGTTAAATTGTTACTACTTGTGCAATTTAAGGAAATTAGGAAGTTGAAGATTGTTTACTTGTTTCATGTTGCTTGTGAGTTTGATATTTCAACTAATAGTTATCATTTTAAAAATCATTATATTTTATTTAAGAAAATTAAAATTTTAAAAAAAGTAAATGACTTTCTGAAATAATAACATTATCAGGCACCCCAAGGGTATTGTGACTTAGTTGTTAATGAAGTGGTTGAGAACCCTAAGGTCTCATGTTCAAAATTCAGCGAAGACAAAAAAAAAACACTAGATAAATTCTTCTCATCTATCCTAGTTTTGGTGGATAAAGTTACCTGGTATCTGTTGTGGTGAGAGGTGACATATATTCGATAAAATTAGTCGAAGTACGTGAAAATTAGCCCGAACAATCCGATAATAAAAAAATAAATATAACACTATGAGTTGAGTGATATGAACAATGTTATAATTTGTCAATTTTGGAATAAAAATGAATGGAAGGAGTAGTAACTAGTACATATATATGTCAATTTATGCTAGTTTGTGTTTGGGAATTGTATAGTTGTTCCAGCTGTAACAACTTTGAACCTGACTCACCATGTTTGATCTTTTTAAGGGAATCCTACTAGGTACACATCCACTTCAATTTTTCAAAAAACATCATGTAAATCTTGTCTTCCATTTCTATAGTCTAGCTGGATTTCCAATGATATTACTTTAAATATCTATACATATGTTAGGGAAATATATAAGTCTTTTTGGAAGAGGGGAAATCTTGTTTCAATTTGTTTGTTTGTTTTGTTTTGATTTTGTATGGAATTTACGAGAGTGAAGAGAATTTTTAAATCTTGTGGTATTAAACTAAAGATATGTAGAATGTTGAATTAGTTATGTCGAAATAGTACTGAATAGGGTGTATTAGTATTGATGAGATTAGTTATGCTTTAATTAGTTATGCTAAGTTGCTAACATGATTTTTTATCTATTGTTTGATTTGTTGTATTAAAATAAATAGAGTATATTAGAATAGAAATGGTACTGAATAGGGTGAATTAGAATAGAAATAATACTTTGTATGATAGATGACATGGTTATATGTATAAAAATAATATTGAATAAAGTATATTTACATGTATTAGTTATACATAGGTTGAAAATACTACCAAATAAATATCAAATTAAGTTGGTACATGTATTATTCTTTCTAATATATTATACCCAACCATTCCTAAAGGTTGAACCCATGGAGTTTTAATCCTAAATACATCTCTAACGGTGATGTGTGAGTCGGAATCATGACCGAACATGACACTTACTTAATAAACTTTGTTAAGAAATAAACTTACCTTGCTATCAGATACAACTCCAGCCATAGTAGTAAACACATAATTCTAACATATTGTATCAGAGTCAAGATCATTATGAATTTAATTATTACATGTTTGTATTTAAAACATGTAACATAAATGTCTATTACATGTTTTAGATACAAATTTCAAAAAACTTTTAAGAATATAGATTATATTATTTTAATATTATAAATTTTATCTCAAACTTAATTTTGAACTATCTCAATTTATCTCATATATCAAACGACCTCTTAGTATGGGGCTCCTAGCATATGGGAGTTGGGGCACAATAGGCATTTGTGTTTATCCATAAGAATAGGAGTACGTAACCATAACTACAAAATCCATATAATAATTGAATAATTGATATGATGTGATCATCCTATTTACACAGTAAAAATATGTACTCATGAAAACAACATTTTATTAATTATTAAAGATGATTGCCAAGTCACTATACATCTATCAATAAATTAAAGTCTAATCACATCACTGATGTGATAATATTCTTTGGTTTCAATTTATTTGACTAATTTTGATTTGAAACTTATGGTCTAAAATAAATATTAATAGATATTCGTGTGGCTATAACTTATTTCATAAGGGGTAAAATATAAATTTTTAAGTTAAATTGTTACTTAATATAGAAATGTGTCATTCTTTTTTAGACTGATTAAAAAGGAAAGTAAGTTATATGAACTGAAACAGAGGAAATAATAGATAGTAGCAGAACAATATTGCAAAAAAAATATTTTAATCGAGCTACGTGAAACATCAAAAATATATAGTAACACAAATCGAAAAATAAAAATTTATAAAATAATACTACAAATGCTAGTAAGGACAACAAGACAATGCACTGCTACTTATCAGTATGAACGTACTCCTACTTATTAATTTTCTATCCTAATTAATATCTTTCATATCTTCCTATAATAAATTTATATCTTCAATAAGCGTCAAAATTATTAAATTCTGCTAAACTCGTAACTGAAATATTGTATTAAGACAATCAAAATTACTAGATTCTACTGAATTTGTAATTGAGACGTTGTATTGGGACAGTTGTGCAGTAAATGGATATGTAGAATCAGTGAGGGAGTTGGCATGCAAGATATTGGAATTGATGGCACAAGGATTAAGGGTCCAACAAACTTCAGTCTACAGTAATCTTCTCATGGACCTTCATTCTGATTCTCTACTACGGATTAATCACTACCCTCCATTCAATTGGACCCCACATCTTCTCCATCATGATTGTGACACGTCACCTAACTCCTGCAACTCCACGGTAAGTAAAATTGGATTTGGAGAGCATACGGACCCTCAGATCTTGACCATCTTAAGATCAAACGATGCTCCTGGCCTACAAATATCACCTCAAAAGGGATTGTGGGTCCCTGTATCACCTCACCCGAATACTGCTTTCTCCGTCTTCGTTGGAGACACTTTACAGGTCAGTAATTCCTTCCATTTTATTATCATAATCTTTTTTTACTCAAGAAAATTACGTACAAATATTATTAAAAAACGTGAAATTAACTACAGAATATATCGATAATCCGTAACTAATCTGTAGCTAAATAGCTTCTAGTTAAATGGATGTTCTTATAATCTGTCGTTGATTTATAATTAAAGGGGGATTAACTTGAGAATTTTATTGTTTAACTACAGAATTTTGCTCTTTACTAAATCCTTTTTTTTTAGTAGTGAAATACGATGATATTTATGAAAATTTTGAGTATGAATAATAATATTTTTGATTTCTCAATAATGGATAATTTTTATCTTGACTATTATGATATATAATTCAGCATATTTGATCTTTAATTAATTAAAATGAATATTATTATTCTTTTTATATATTTGCAAAATGCACATAGATCAAATTAAATATATTTAGTTAGATATTATAAAGACTAAATCAATAATTGAGAGAGTGTTATTAATCCTAGAGTAACATAGAGATCAAGTATTTATTTATTTTTGGGTGTACTAGACCTCCAACAAATGATATCCATCTATTCCAACAAGTTAGTGAGTCGTGTGTTAGCGGGCAAATTCATATTATTTAAAGGATGATTTTGTCAACCGATATAACTTTATTATATTGTGATCATCGTAGAGAGTGTGATTGAGTGGATACAGACTTTAATTTAAATCTCTTATTTATGATGAAATGATTTCTTTCATACTAAGAGTGTGCTAGAAAAACTCGAATAAATGAACCTATCAACATCATAGTAATTCTTGACTTATTTGAGGTAACACAATGTGGTCCTAACTCCACAACACTTCATGGGGTGTTGAGCCCATTCTTTCTTCAAATAATGCACATCACTTTCTATTTTGTTTAATAATACTTCATTTTAATTTATACAATATACTTTTATTTTTAAGTTATTTCAAAACTTATATTTATATAATATAAAGTGTAATATATATATATATATATATATATATATATATATATA
>JAJONR010020635.1:0-10831 GCA_029582245.1 Solanum etuberosum
AAAAGAATTTTACTTTAAAATACTTTAAATACAAACTTAAATAACTTGAGATAAATAATCAATTTTCTTTCAATAATCTAACATAACGTCGATATATTTGTTTCTTCCCCAAAATCCTTCCAGGGTTCCATTCATATATATCTAGAAGTACATTTCATGTCTCTTATGTTCTCTAAAGCTTAACTTAATACATAGTTCAGATTTATTATATTGTTATAAATAAAAAAATATTGCTAGTTTCTTTAATTATTTATTAAAACGTATTCACCCGGTTATTTTTTCCAATAAAAAATGGAATCAAATCAACCTACCTACCCCCAATTTTGAGAAGAGTACCTTAGCATCAATTGATTATATTCCCTTAAACCCCTTGAAGGTTTATGAGAAAAACCAAGACTTATTTGAGCACAACTTTCAGATGGACTAACCTTCCATTTTTTGATGTTCTTCTTTTAAGCAGCTGCTTCTCCTACAGTGCTACTTGCTAAAATGATTTCTTCAATTGCCACTAAAATCCCACTTTGCCTACACTCATCAACCCTCAATCACAACTCAAATGTTGTTCACCCCATTTCCCTCAAAACCCTTTTTCTTCCTCCCCTTTACAGTCCCAAAACCCTGACTACTCTTTACCCCAAGCTCCAAGCAGCGTCCAAATCCCAAAATTCAGCTATTTTAACCTGTTCTTGGAAACCCCAGAAAGGAATTTCCAAGTTTTTCAGTGAAAAGATTGTTTTTTTACTTGTTGGGTCATTCTTGTTTATGGGTATAAGGGCTCAACGTGTATTGTCATTGCCACAGCCAGTTCAAGGAAGTAGTGTTGTTGAGACCCAAGAAGGAGATAGTGAGGAAGAAGTGATGTGTATGAAGTTGTTGGAGAAGAATCCGAGAGATGTTGATGCTTTGAAGACTATTGTTAATGTGAAGATGAGGAAAGGGAAGACTAAAGAGGCTTTGAAGTATGTGGAGAAGCTGATTGAGGTTCAGCCTAGAGAAATGGAATGGAGACTTTTGCAGGCTCTTTGTTATGAGATGATGGGGCAGTTAAGTAACGCTAAGAGGTTGTTTAAGGAGATTTTGAAGCAGAAGCCTCTCTTGCTTAGAGCACTGCATGTATGGTTCCTAAACCCTGTTGTGTTTTAATGGAATTTCTATTGAGATATCCTTAGATGCTTCCTTTTTTTGGTGTGTGTGTTTATACACTCGTTTATATTGCATTAACACCATGTGTGAGTTGAGGAGGATTAGATAATATTTGTCTTAACTTTTGAGTAATTCTTGTTAATGGTTGTTGTTAATGATGATATTGGATGTGCTTATAAAACATTGTTGAGTGTAAAACACTAGAGGTCATGTAAATATCTTGTCGTGTAGAACTTTGTGCATTAAGACACTGAATGGCAGACCTAACAACCACTATGTGTTTTTTATTCCTTTTCTTATTGTTTGTTGTGATGTATGCTGGTTTGACTGATGCAGCTCCTTCGAGTCAATGATTCGTTTAGTTGTGATATTTTGTGACTGTCAAATTCTGCAATGGAGAATGTCAATAACGTAGTACTTATTTGGATATCTGTTTTATGGTTTGAAGGTTGAACATGGATTCTCGAATCTAAATTATGTGTAAGTTTCTGCTCTCTCATGATAGATGTTGGATATGATATCCATTTTCTTTATCAAGTCAATGGCATAGTTACGGTCACCATATCATCAGTTATCCAGATAGTAATTGAGCAATGCATTATTGTGAATTGATATTCTGTAAACACTGAGAAGAAGGATCATGTAGCTGGCTGGAATGCCTTGGTCTATACAGTTTTACATGACTAAAAAAAATGCAGGTCTAAATGCCTTGGTCGAGGCTGTTTTACATGAATCAAGAAAAAATCCAGGTTTTGTTCTTATCTAAACTTGAAAAATTCACCAGTAACTACATTTGAAGCCCAAGAAATTTGGTAAAGTTTGTGTAAAAGGCTGTTTTCAAATGGATAACCATGCAATAGCTGAAAATCCTGTGTCTCTGTTGATTTTTTCAAGTCATCTTTGTTGACTTCTTGTTCTATGGATGTGGCAATACTTGGTTCCCATTGATGTGGTATTTAGTGGACTTTGTCCTTGATAAACTGAGGACTGATAAGGAATGGTTGCTCCAGAAGCCCGTTGGCTTACTGGTGGTGCTAACCATGTTCTTTCTGAACACTAGGGGTACTACCTGGTGTAATGAAAAATCAATGATCAAGAAACAGATGATGAATCATTTTAGAAATGTGCACTTGTATGAAGGCTATCATGATGTTTCATATAAGGTAAGCTTTGACGCATTGTTATTAAAATACAGATCAATCTTCCTTGAGGGGAGCAGTTCTACATTTGTCAGTTAATCTATAGTGTTATCTAACTTTGGATCCTTAGGGTTTTCTATGCCTTCAAAATGTTGTTTCTTGTATAACATTAGGCTATTCAGTTATATACTTGCAGTGGATGCCAATCTGAGACAAGAATATTTTGAGTTCAGTTATGTCATTTTCAAAATACCATTCCTATTGGAATGAAGAAGCAATTCTTTGAAGGATAGCTACATATTTTCAGCGTGGAGGAGGAGAATAATTTAAGTGCAAACATATATATCTAAGCGGTGAACTTTGTAAGTAATCAGAATCAATAATGTATCTGTATTAAGTGATGACACTAATCAATTTGATGCATCCTGGATATGAGTATGATGTGTGTCAGAAATAGTGGTCAAATTTTAGGTAGTCTTTTGTGTATTTCGAAACACCACTATGTCCTACCTGTTTGTCACTGGTGTGTCCAGATCAAGGAGGAGTCCAGGCAACAAAGAACAGGTGTCATGCTGTTTCTGATTTCTTCACTATTTTCTCTTCACATCTATAATTGAATGGGCAAGCAACTTTAGGCAATGAGGTCGAATATTTTGCTTATGTTTGCTTGACCCATTTTCTTTCGTTTGCCACTAGTAACTTGTTATGCTTACTATGAACATTTCATTAGAAGTAGAAACATCCCTTCTCAATTATTATAAGCCTTTGCTTATTAAGCTTATCTATTGAATTGTTCCAGGGTTTAGCTATGGTGATGCACAAAAACTTTGAAGGTCCCGCTGTTTTTGAGATGCTAAATGGTGCTCTAGAAGTTGCTCGCCAGGAAAAAAGAGTCAATGAGGAAAGAAACATAAAAATATTAGTCGCACAAATGCATGTTGTTAAGGTAATGGCTTGAAGTACACCTGCTAAATCTGATATCTTTAGTGTGACATTATATGTTACATCAAAAGGAGTTACTCAACTCTCATGAGGGGCCATGTAAATCATGATATCCTCCATTATTAGCATATGTTTTGTAGCTTGTCTGCTGTAACATCTTGTGCCTAAGTCGATGCATTAAGTGTCACAGAGATGTCTACCTTGTTTGCCTTATAATGATACCATTGGATATCCCTGGAGTCTGATGTAACATTGATGTACAGATTGGAAGAGAGGCAGTGTAGTTGGGTAAATGGTGAAAGTCTGGCCACTTGCATGATGATCTTGTTTTGCGGGTAATAGTTTGTCTGAGCATGTTGCCTTTTCTAAGTTAAAGAGGTTGTTTTTGTCAGTGAAGGTCATGATAGCACCAGTTCTCACCCTCATGGTCAATGTTTTGATGGTTAGAGGACCCAGTTCCAGCTAGTTCTCGCCTATCTATTTTAAAAAGGGAAGAATAAAAAAATGTTCAGCCTAGTTCTCCTCTCTTACATTCATTCCTGTCTTGCAGGGTGAGTTAGAAGAGGCCTTACAGAAGTTTAAACTTCTTGTCCAAGAGAACCCAAGAGACTTCAGGCCTTATCTGTGCCAGGTATTTGTGTTCTGTTTTTCCACAGCATATTACTTTATAAGCTTCAGTTGTTCTTGAATTGTGAGCTTTCGAAAAGGATATGTTAAGAATAAGCAAATTGTAGCTCTGTTAATCAGCTTAAACTTCTGGCTAAATGTTATCGTGCATCCTTGTATACTCAAGTGGCCCACTGTAATACTTTAGAGCTTTTGATAATTGATCTTGTAATTTGATCAAGGTTGGAGATTGAACCAAGGTTCACATATTATGAGATTTGGTAATACACTAATACTGAGAAGAATGATGATAAAATGCTGTTTAATATGTACTCTATGCAATGCTTGATATACTCTGGATTAGATTCTAGGTCACTGATAAACATGGTCTCAGGCAACAAAAGATTTTAGTAATTAAATGGATGCCAAAAGATGGCAAAGCAAGTTTATTGCATAGTGAGGAAAGGCAGATGCATGGTTAAAAAAATAACCATGTGTCGTGCATATGCAGCAAGATTTGCTCTCAAAGTGTAATTAGTTCCGATTCATGTGGTGACGCATGTGTATTCTCAAAAAAAATAAATGTTAGAGCTTTTAGAGAAAGCTTAATGTTGGGGCAGTCAACCTCGGATTTCTTTGTTCTCGAACCTGACTGTGTTTTATACTTGGTGGCAGGGAATAGTCTACAGTTTGTTGGACAAGAAGAAAGAAGCCGATGAACATTTTGAGATATATCGAAGTCTTGTACCCAAAGAATTTCCTCAGAGAGGTTTCCTTGATGATGTTGTGTTGGCTGCAAAGACAGAAACTAGGGAACAACTTGAGAAGGAGTTCAAGAATGAATTCTCTTACAAGACATGAAAAGCCATGCCCATTTATCACATTTTCAACTTGGTCATGACTGGATGGTTAAGGGTGTATGGAGGGGGTGGTCAGAGGGTAGGATAGAATTAAAAACACTGCTAATGTAGACATACAATATAGTTGAAATCTGAAGTTAGTCTCCCTTGGAAGAGGAGTGAAGTTCTAGGACAGTACATTTTTGTGTTATCTCTTCTGTTGATATTTCTTGTCTTTGGTAATCGAGAAATCCCCGAGGCCAGCTGGCAGTTCTAAATTTGATGGATAATTGATCCGCTCCTCTAACTCTCTCCACTTAAACCTATATTTCACTTGTCGCGCTCTTACCATTTGATCAGAGCTATGCTCTCTGAGGGTAAAGAATTCTTAGTTTGTCTCTACAAATAAGAAAGCAGGAGTTCTCAAATATGCTTATCCATTCTTGTATTAATAAAATTACTAGACATGGTGTTGCAATATAATGTGCATATTTTTTAATAACAATTAAATAAATTTCTCAATTTAAATACAGCTCCCTACAAACTTGGGTATTTTTTTTTGATATAAAGAACAATAGAGTAATCTAGACATGCTATAAAATTTATGACAAGGTTTTCTCAAGGATTATTAAAGCATGAATATATCATGAAGTATACATAGCAAGAATGGAGGATCAACGTGTGATTTTCATGATTTCGTAGTTTCACTCTTCAGTTATAGCTAATTTTCATATGTTTTTACTTGAGTCGAGTATCTATACAAAACTCTGATTCACGAGAAATGTGAATTGTTTTAGCCACTATGGGATCGAAACATATGTTTAACCAACAAAAAAGATTAACAACAAAAAATTTGAAATGTTTTTACTTGAAACACTGATTAACGAGAAATGTGAACTGTTGTATAAAAAAATATATTTTAACGCCCACCGTGGGGCTCGAACCCACGACCACAAGGTTAAGAGCCTTGCGCTCTACCAACTGAGCTAGACGGGCATTTATGATTCACCCATTGTTATTTCCATTGTGTCCCTGGATATTTAAAAATCCATGGAATCAAACCATAAAAAACTATAGGTTTCAAAATAAATTTATAATCATGATAAATAGAGAGAATGACCAGGCAACTGACAATTGTTTGCCAAAAACACATTACAAAGGTTGCATATAGGAATTCGCTGCTATGAGGATAACGACGGGCAAAATTATGTAACAATATTAAGAAGAGAGGATACTCGTGCAGCTGCAATGTTCCAACGCCAATGGTATTGATGGACTCAACCTGCTATCCTGTGTTCAGTATCAATGCAATAACACAGTTGTTAGAAGAAGAAAGAGAGGAACTTTTGATTTGTGACTCGTGTACTAAAGATATGATATCGCGAAAAATAAAGCTAGCTAGCTATAGATGGTTGCAACAACAGTTATTAACTGGACTGGAAGAGATTTTACAAAGAAAAGTAAAAACACATAGTTATAGTGACTACTATGACACAGCAACAACTTGATGATTGAGATTTCAGACTTGTGTACTAAAGATATGATAAATATGATAAACGCGAAAAGTGTCCATATATAATCACCTTTGAGGTAGATGAAAGGGTAGCTTTGAGTCAACAGAGCAAGACTGAGGTTGTCGTACAATGCATATTTGATCACCACGACTGTTTTCACGATAAATATCCTGATTGCGGTGCCAAGTCCACAACGCATGAGTTGAATTTACCATCTGCATCAGTATGAATGGAGAAGAGAGTGTTGAACGAAAAAAAAGAAGATGATAATTGTAATAAAGATGATGAACTAAGTTAAGAGTGTCTTAAAGAGGATATGACTAGGGGGAGGATGTATTATCTCTCTACCAGCTCCGCGTCTATCAGCCAAGAATGGTTAGAGGATCGGATGAAAAACACCTAAGCAGGTTGCTATTACGAGCAACAATCAACTCGATGACTTGTTTTTGTTGCATATGTTTCCTTTCAATAACTGCCTCTAGAATAAGAAAAGTAATACAGTTGAAGCTCTGGCTTTATACCTCCAGTATCCCGTGCCCGAAGCTGCTCTCTCTATATGCACTCCATTCTGGTTGTCTGTCCCAGCAAAATTTTCCTTTGGCAGGTCCACTGCTAAAGTTCATGTGACATACACCTCCAAATTCTGGAATGTTGTCACCTGGTGAAGGACATTTCCCAGGATCATCTGCATGATCTACGTCGACTTTCTCAATATTACCACCATCTCCGACTGTTATGTAAACAGGACCACATGGATCCAAAGTATAGTTGTAGACTCGATTCATTCGCTCATATGCATGTACCTGAGATAAGTCCTAATTGAAATTTTCTCGATCATTAATATGGTTATTTATAGCCAGGATTAGGAGTATATTTCAACTTACATGACCGGAGAAAACTATATCAACGCAATATGTATATAGCATTTCTTCCATTTCCTGCCTCATGCACTCAAATTCTAGGTAGTGTGATGAATAGCTATTGTACCAAGGAGAATGCCATGCAGCCACCAGCCAAGGAGTTACGCCACGATCTACTTTTTCCAGATCATGCTGAAGCCAAGAATACTGAGCACCTGATATAAGTTAACAAAAAAATCCATCATATTTGCAGCATGATCTTTCTTTATGCAAGTATACCTCAAATATTAGAAGTTAACAGGCAGTGACTTAAGCAATTTAATCACTTACTCGTCTGATTATAGTCAACGTAGGCTCCTAGCATGATGAAATGGATTCCTCCGGCATTAAAAGAGTAGTAAAGGTTACTATTAGAGCCAGATTCCTTTGAAGGAACAGAATATCTTGTCAAATATGATTGGAATGTGAGCCCTGCTGCTTGAGGTTCGATCTCATGGTTTCCTTCGATAACCATCATTGGAACTCTTGAGATTAACGGCTCCATAAACCTGAAAATCCAGTTTATTCAATTCAAACTTCTCCGCGGAAAGCTTTTAAGTTTCTTTTCCAATTTCTAACAGTTCATTTTTCTGTCTCATAGGCATACGTAATATGATGTTTATAAGTAGATTGTGATTCATAACCACAATGTATCTATTTGATGAGCACTCAGAGAATAGTGTAACTAGCATCAACACGAACCTCACACCTGAAACAAACAATTGCATAGAGCTAAAAAGTTTTAAAAGACAAGGGAGATTAGTTATGTGAGGAAAAGAATAGATGACCTTCCCCATCCATCCCATCGAGGTTGAAATGTTTCTCTTATCGGTGCATCTGGAAACTGACAAGAATAGCATGAAGCTCCTTTACCACCAGTGTTAAGGTATTGATTCGCGTAAGTTAAATCTCCAACCATCAATATCATGGAAGGATCATTCATTGTGAGATGATCAATTGTTGTGGTTGTATTGCTTGTAAGACCTAAATCGCCAACAACTGCTATTCGTCGTGGATACTTGTTAGGTGCAGGCAATGGAAAGGTCTCGAATTCAAGTTCATCACTCATTGATGCTAAAGAACTATCACCACACTTGTAGTAATACTTTGTTTCAGGTTCAAGACCTACAGAAGAAAAAAAATTACTTCATTGCAACATATACATCATTTTGTTTATCCTACACCTCAAAAGATTCGTAATTCAGAGGCAACCAGTACCATGCATACATATATTCAGCTTCCAGTAAACTAACAGAATTAAGAATAGTGATAACATTCACAAGAATGTATTCTTATCATCGTCATGGATCTCAATTTGAAGCAGGAACACACAAAAACAAGATATGTGAGCCAAGGGAACATATGAAGCGAGTCGTTGCAGATAACCTTACCATCAATCTTCACATGATGAATGATGCCAGAAGTGTAGTTCCATAGCCCTTCAAATGGATACAATTGACTGTAAACAACTGAAACTCCATTTTGCTTCATTGTGTACTTCCCACTTTCCTTCCCATACCATACCTCACTTGCCACTGTTTTCGGATCGTGTGGAGTCACATTTAGACCAATCTGAGCTTCACCTAAAAGCAATCACAAACTACTTCATAACAACTTTAACACAATTCCTATATTGTAATTGGTATACATCTTGATCTTAGATCTCTTAAAACCCATGGAAAGAATATAATAAAACTTGACTAGGAAACCAACATAAAAGGAAAATAGCATACAACCATTCCAGAAACAAAAAGCCAAAAGCAACCATACAACAAACATTAATAAATCTAAGTTGTATGTAATGACAGTGTAAAATGTGTACATGCTCCAGCCGGTGGTGGATCTAGGAGGGGGCGAGGGTGTTCATCCGAACCCCAACAACAACATACCTAGTATAGTTCCACTTAGTGTGGTCTGAGGAGGGTAGAGTGTACGCAGACCTTATCTCTATCTCAATGCTGAGGTAGAGAAGTTGTTTTCGATACATCCCCGACTCAAGGCAAAATCAGTCTTGGAAAAGGCATGATGAAAGTACAATAGACAATAAATAGTAACAAAAACAACAAACAGGAACAAAATACTACTACAAACAATCTACATGAAATAATATATAGATTTTGAATCCCCTGAACACAAGACTAGAGGTTGGCTAAGTGGTTTAGCGGATTCAAAATTCACCTCGAGTTTCTAGCAGTTTATCCACCCTCTTACATGTTTAGTGCAAAACATTTACCTTAAATTAACTTTAACTAACCAGATTGCATAAACACTATTACATGTATTAAAGGTTAACTCATTAAGGGGTAGTGTGACAGAGTGTGTTAGATAAAATAATGCATGTATTAACTTTGTGTATTACTAGTACCTTGTTTAATATTCTTTTTCAATCAATACATAACTAACACCTATTAGTAATGCAAGGGGCTTTAATGCATGAATTAGCATGGTTAAAGACCCAATTACTCCTTGAAACTTTTTTTTTAATATCTTTTCCACCATAATTGTGGAGGGTATCTTTGTAAAAAAATATATTCCTTTGAAAAATTATGCAATGCATGTTATTTATAACACATCGAACCAAGCAAGGCATAAGAAATAATCTCTGCATAATTAGTGCAAGCATAACTAATACAAACATTACTAATATATTATATTTAGTATTATTCTTATACACTTTATCAAACGACCCCTGAGTACTTTGAATTTGACCAATTAAATCCATCTAAGTGAAAATAGTGATATCTGAATTTGTATACAATTCCTTGATCTTGGAATATTCCCCTAAGATACTATTTGAATTTGTATACATTGTTCCTTGATCTGGGAATATTCCCCTATGATTTGAAGTTTATAAGGTCCTATAGCAAATTAGTAATCTCAAGTTATTTTACTTTCTTGATCGTAATTTGTTTGTCCGATTTTTCTTTTTAATCACTTCAAAAAAGATTGTCTCTTTATCTTTTTTGTAACTCTTTAATTCTAACTTTCCACACTAATACTTTCTTAAATTCAGTGCAAAATCAAATCATTCAAACAAATGTTGTTTGAAAGGAATAATAAGTATACATGATATGAGCAAAGATTACTAGCTTAAAACACTGGATCTGCCACTGCCCACTAGCAATTAAGTGATGTGAACAAGATTTAAGAGCTAGACATTATTTTTCTTCAAAAAGTAGCTAATCAAAGAAACAAAATTAAACATAAAAGAAAAATCTCAATAACTCAGTTGATTGACTAACTGAACTTTCAGTTTTTCATTTTACCTAACAAGTAAGCCCTTACCCCACATCCAATATTTATCTTCAAAAAAACACAAAATAGAGAAGAGTAACAAGATGATATACCAGTGATCCAAGAAATCCACATTGAAGATGAAGAAGTTGACAAAGCAAGAGCAATTTGTTCTGGGAAAAATGAAGTTACATTCCTCTTAAGCCTTGGATGATCCATTGGCAAATCATCACTTCCTTTATGCAATGAAGGATCAAATCTATGAGTTACTGGCTTAAATGGTCCATCCAATGTTGTTGGTATTCTCTTAGCAACTATAATTACAACAAAAAATTGTAGCCAAAGTGTAGTACAAATTTTATTCATCTCTCAAAACTGGAATTTAGTTTAACAAAACATTCATGTGTTTCTTAAGTTGGTTGGAACACTTGAGCCATGAGCAGAATTTGGATTTTTTTTTTTTTTTTTTTTTTTTTTGTCTTTATCCATCGTAATTTTGTTAGGGTTTTATTCCG
>JAJONR010020638.1:0-10201 GCA_029582245.1 Solanum etuberosum
GGCAGTGAAGAATCAGCAGAAGGCAGTGAATTCCTTACTGCTCTGATACCATGTTGAGAGACTCCATTAATGGGAGTTCAGAAATCTTAGAGAGAATTGGAGAGAATGAATGTGACTCTATTCATTCAAAGTGTGTGATTACATGTTGATTTCACATATATATCTACAAGTATGAATGAATACTTTGACAGCTGTAATTCCTAACTAACTAAGATTCTTTTCTAACTAACTTTGTATAACTAACTAACTAACTAATCAAGTCTACACTATAGTTAATTAACTATGTCCTCAACATATAATAAAATGGCATGCCGTCACCAAGCTATTGAAGGTGAAATAATTAAATTAGATTTAGCATTTATTTTAAAATCATACTTGATATAATATAGTGCATAAAAAATTAAAAATTCAAAGTGTTGGCTTCATTCCACGAGCAATAAGATTTATTAGGTAAGCAGTTGTCCCTACCCAGAAAGATGCATCTCCGATTCCATACCAATGGATATTATATTATATTTACGATAATAATATAATATAATTAACATTCTTAAATATATTGATATTAACCTAATAATTACTAATTATTTTTTGTGTCAATAAATATTATCGTTCAAAAATTTTATTATAGCGACCCACCCCACCATAAAAAATAAAAAGAAGAGAAGAATTGTTTTTAAATGAAAAATCGAAGACGTTTTGGTTTTATTTGAGTGTAAAATAACTAATAGTGAAGAAGAATAAAGATAGCAGGATATGATTATCAAAATAATTTTTGAAAAAGGATAAGAAAAAGAAGATATCTTTTGATCATTAATTACTTCTTTTCTTAATTATGTAAAAAGAGTATGTTTGGATTAGCCGGTTAAAAGTAACTGACATTGGTAAGCATTAGGTGATAAAACTGATTACATAAATAACTAGTTAAAATGTTCGAATTAGGTATCTTTGAAGACAATTTGTTAATTTAAGACTGAAAAAATCGCCATAAATTTTATATATTTGAGGATAAAAAAAGATTTCATAGTCAATTTAATTTTGTTTTAGCTATATACAAAATACTAAACTGCTTTACGTATATATTTTTCGTAGCCCGTGATTTAAGAAAAAGAATTAATGAAATTTTTTCATCAAGAGAAATTTTAAGTGACGAAAATTAAAATTTTAATTGAAAAAAACTCAGATAGATGAAATAATTATATTGGTTAAAATCATAGGATCATCAAATTATTGATGTCGTCCTTTTGTCGTGGATAGCAATTAAAAGACCCAAACAAAGAGTAGAAAATTTAAGAGAAAAAACAGCCACAATAAAATAATACTTATTGGAGTAGTAATTATTAAAATATTGTGATTGGCAATTTCGAAATTGTGGGATCTTCAAGAAAAATGCAAACCTAAGCCAGAGGCGACTTTATTTGTCCAGAATATTGTAGAATATTCAATAAAGACACAAATAGATTTATGTATATTCAAGAATCTTATTATTATTATTATTATTTGTAATGTAATAAGTTGGTGGGAATTAATCCCTATCACTTTCTAAACCAACTAACACCATTGATTAATTAATTAAGAAAATAATTAGGAGTTAATAATACATCTGACATAAGCATCCAAGAATGAAGGGACCTCCCTACCACCCCCTTGTTGCAACATTATTTATTTCAATTAGGATCCAAGGGGAGAAAAAAGAAGTTAAAACATAAAAATATACTTTCTTTCGAATTCTTTTACTTGTCCACTAAATAAGAAAATATTATTTATTCATTTATTTTAGAAAAGTAAAAGAAAAAAAGAATCAATATTACCCTTATTATTGAGTAATAATAAGTTATTTAAACCTTAGACAAGACACAATTTTTGCATAACTAACTTTAACGTTACTAATATATTCTACTTAGTACTATTTTTATTGAGTCTATCAAACAAACTCGTAAGTATAAGATGGAATTCACCAAGTTGCCCTTGTATGTTTGTTTGTTATCGGAAAAAAGTTGCTTTTTTCATCAATTCATTTTACTTATCATATTTCTTTTTAAACGTCCTTAAAAAAATATTAACAAAAAATAATTGGACAAAATTATTCTTATATCTCAATTTAATATCACTCTCTTTTTCACCACATTTAATCTCTTTCCGGTTCTTGTTAAGGTTGAGTGGTCGTCAAAGTGATCCACTTTTGTGAAACAAAAACAATGTCTAATTTTAACTGTGGATTATGGGATCTAAGTGACATAATCTTTTTCATGATATTAAATTAGTATTTCATCATCACAAGGTGGTATAATTATAAACGCCAAAATAAGATTAATTAAACAACATCATCTCTTGCAGGTCCCTTTAATGACTTTGATTTCTCCGTGAATTAGTATAAAACAAATCAGGTGGCCTTTCCTATGAGATGACCTAATAACTTATTTTGACTCAAATTCAATTATCAAAGTATAAAAAAGGAAAAAGAAAAGAATGAAAGGATGGCATTAGATGAAATTACCTTATACCTAATTAAACTGCATATCTATAAAGTGAAATTACAGCCATTAATTAATCTGATATTTAACATAACATGAAAACTAATATACCTAAATATTTGTATATATAAATTCCATATAAGTTGTTGATCATTTCTTCAATAGGTGGAATCCAACTGGCTGATTGTCAGCCATTGAATATATTGCAATTATTTATAAAAGTTTCACTATCTGTTAAAATCAAAATTAGTTTATTAATAGTTCTAATTAATTACTCTATTAGTTTGCAATTTATAGGGACCAACTTATAACCTAACAAAGGGTGTGACATCAGCTGAACTAGGAATCTAATGGTCATATTATTAGGTCTGAAATTAAATTAAATAAAATAATAAATACTTTATAATATAAATTTATATATATACCAACAAAAGAGTAAGGGTGGAAGACAGAATAGACCTTGCAGATAACAAAGTTATTTAAACCTTTAAAGTGGAGTATTGTGAATGTACATATTGTTGTGACAAAAGGTATATATAGTAATATTTATTTTCTATCACTTAGCCTGCGTACAAGTTATAACCTTAGTAGAATATATTTAGAGTCAAGTATTTATCGTCTTGGTAAGCTGAATCTGATTCAAAATATTAATCTTTTTAGAAGAAAAAAAAAATCACCTTTCAACTTTCTTTCTAAATAGACATAAGACATTAATTAAATACAGGACTTTGAAATTAATTAGAGTTAAATTATTAAATTTTACTTATTTGTAAGATGTAGACTCTTACTAATATTTAGTACTTTAAAATTATTAAAATTTTGTTTTATTAATTATTTTCTTATTTATTGTCCTTTCAACCCTCAATAGTATCAACTTTCGTGTGTGTTTGCTTGGCCTTACTAACAAGTAACAAAAAAAACAATTTCAATCACTAAATGTTACAGATAATTTATACCAAAAGTATTTTGTTTATCAAAGTTCGTGAATAAAGCAAGGGAATGGAATAATCGATTTGTTTGGCCAAGAAATGTTAAATTTTTTAATATTGTAAATTAGCTTGGTATAGATCAATCACTTCCACATTGTTCAAGTGATCACCCCTAATTAAGCGAGATTAGAGATGATTGTTCATAACGGGCCTACATTTAATATACATATGTCATGTAGCTTTAGTTTTTGTACATTATTATATCATCCCTCAACCCCCTCTCTCCCACCTTTTCTATCTATCGATTGTGAAACTATCACCTCAATATAACCAACTATCTAAGTTCACCTTGACCCTCGCCCTAGAGTTATCATAAAAACTCAGGTGGTGCATTTGAGTTCATCTTGACCCTCGCCCTAGAGTTATTATAAAAACTTAGGTGGTGCATTTGAGTTCACCTTGACCCTCGCCCTAGAGTTATTATAAAAACTCAGGTGGCGCATTTGGGTTCACCTTGACCCTCGCCCTAGAGTTGTTATAAAAACTCAGGTGGTGCATTTGTATGACAATTGATAGGGCCGAATATCAGTGATGTTGTCATAATAAGTGTGGAAAGTCGGTAGTGTAAATAGACTTGCATTAAAAAGGATGGAATTAGCCCCGGGAATAAACATAAACAGTACTATTTGTGCATCAAATGCTTCTCCATACATTGTCAACCGATGGACAAGCAGTATCAAATGCTTTACCAGGAAAATATTCGTATTAGGGGCAAAGTTCAACTCAACAGAGATTACAATACACTGTCACAACAAAACGAAAAGAAAAAGTGTACCAAAAATTAGAAAGCAAATGAAGTTTCGAATGAGCTCTAACAAATACTTGCGTAAATCACCAATAAATACCTCTTAATAACTCGTAAATAGAAGAACCCCATCAACGGGTGTGTGCAAAACAGCAATCAACAGTAAGATGTAAAGGACTAGCAGGAAAACCATGGTTCCTACTTGAATTACTCGAGACCACACACTCAATATCGAACAATATCTTGAAGGCAATCATAGAAATGTGCGATATTGATCTTTTCTTTCCCAGAATAGATGGCTTCTGCTGTCCCACCATGTTCACCCTGAGCAGCCATTTCAACAACCATGTATAGTTTCTTGATGGGCATCTACATAAGACAACACAAATCAAGAGTTAGTTATCAATACTCTGTAATGAGCCTGAAATTTTAATTTCTCAAGCAGCACCCAAATATCAGAAGGCGATGAGACAAATATGAACAGCTGGTATAAAGAAAACACATTCATATCAGCATGCTGGTCAGAAAGCCAGGGAGCAGAGAGCCTTGAAACTTACATCATTTAAGGCCTCAGCAGCAGAATCAACGTCATCGCTTGCAAAGACATCAAGTTGTTGCAACACCTGCAAAGAATATCAAAACATCAATACTAGGGTAGTACAATAAAGGGATGACATTAGGTCAGACATCTCCAGTAATTGCACGAATGAGTTAGAGTTGAGAAAGTATCTAGTATAATGAGAGAGACTGATGCAAGTTTTTCTCAAATCACTAGCTCATTTGCTCCATTCTTCCTTTTTAATCAGGCAAAAAGGTAAAATGGATCCTCAAGAGCCCAATAGATATGATATGTTGACAAATTAAGTGGCATCAATGACAAAGCCACCGTTTTGCACAAGGCAGAGTTCACAAGATAGTGTTTGCTAATCCTCTTGTTACAATTATCTTTGTCCAGTAGAAAGTGAAATCTCTACGTAAATGAGTTCATCAGCCATTAACACTGCACTACTTTATCTGGGAATACCTAATTCAGATGTCCTAGTTAAGCTTTACTGCACTTATCTGGCTCTACAAAAGTATAGAATTTCTTCCTTTCTCTTTCAAGAAATACTCTGGTCATATGACATCCAATATAAGAATCTATTTGGAATTTCTTGTTTGACTTAACAAATGACTGCCCACTTTTTTCTTGTCAACATGAATGCATCTTTCTTCATCTTGGAGCTACAGAGTTATTCAACTGGAGAAGGAACTTGCATGAAAAATAAAATATGTGGCAGTTTGGATGCCCTCTTACCTTCTTGGCATCTTCTGTCTTCAGTGTTGGAACATGGTATGTGACTGAGAAGGCATCACAAAGGCCAACTGAGTCCAAGAAACCGGATTCACTAGTAGTTCCAATCACAAGAATCTTTTTACCCTGTAACGTGAAACCAGTCGTAAGAATCATCAGCAAAAAGCAGTTGCATATCCAACCACAATGTAATGAAATCCAGATCACAGCAAAGCAAAAAGTCATCCCTGCGTCTTGGCTTTTCTAGCTTTTTTCTCCACAGCTTAATATTAATATGAGCTAAAAAAAATTATAACTGTGGTGTTAGGACCAGCTTTCGCGCACCTCGACTAATTCCACAAGATACCTCCCACCAACAACAAGTACCATGTAACTCTGTCCACCCTTGGTTAGGACAGCTGAGAGGAAATCACCTAGTGTTTTTTTGTCTCTCCTGGGGTTTGAACCTGAACCTCATGATTCTTAACCACTTTATTGACCACTAGGCTATCTGTACTTTTCCTTCTAGTGGGGCAAAAGAACTAGAGAATTTCACAGATTCCCCCCACTCAAAAAAAAAAACATTACAGGTCATGTAGATTTAGCACAGGACCCTCTTTAACATTAATTTGGTTTTCAGCTGCCAGGCAACTATTCTGCATGAATTAGTCATATTTAAAGAGTTCTTGTTTACTAGTACAAAAGCTCATCCCTATTTTCGTTTTGCTGGGAAGACAAATTGCTAATGTTCAGCTTTGTGGAATGAAAGCAAATCTTCTGAAGACGGATCATCCAATAAAAATGCATGCTTTCACTACTTTTTTACATACTTCCATAGTTCCATTTGATAAAGGTTTACCCAACCTCCTCAAACAAAAGATTAACATAGCTAAGAGGGGCACACACATGTACAGTAGTCACAATCCCATTATTCCAAAGGAAACATACAAGAACATAATGCCTGAAGGGGAGATAAAGAGGTAAGGAATCACATTTCTTTCAAGAGTTACCACAGAAGCAAGTCCCAGGAAAACTTTTACACATTTCTTTCTTTCCTTTGCTTTAATACTCTTAAGTTATCTTATACATGTACATGAGCCACCTCCTAAACCCCACACACAGGGGAAGGGGGAAAAGAAGCAAACAGGCAATTATGAGTACCAAATGAGTAACATGAAATACAATACTGAGCAATTATGAAGAAATACCTTAGGAGGAAGCCGTTTAAGGAGCACCATCAGCGTTTGAGAAATCAAATTTGAAAATCGAGGGCCAATTGGAACATATTCCAGAAGTCTGCAGGGGTTACATGATAAACAGATAATAATGCATTTAAACGCTATTTATTGTAACATGTTCCACAAGTCTGCACAGGTACATGCATAAAAAATCACATACTAATGCGTTTGAAGGCTATTTATTAGGAAAATTACCTTTCAATCCCATCAAGGACAACTATACTAAGTGGTGACTTGTATGCATCCTCAAATACCTACCACATATTATCACAAGACAAAGTCAATAATTAAAATGCAAAAAATAATTACATGGGTGTATTCTGACTGATCATACTAAGGTAATGCACAAGTTTAACGTCTGTAACCTTGACTATCTGAGAACATTTGCTGCTTTCACTGAGCCCAATCATAGTTTCAGCAGAAATCTAATAATTCACAGGGGAAAGAGGCAATAAGAGATGGGTTTCATAGTGCATTTATGATTGATCTCCAGAAACTGTCCAAGTTCCCAAAAGTTAAATAAACTTACTATCTTGACATAGGGAAAATCACTTTCAATTCCAACTGTTGCTGCCATTGCAGTCTTGCCACTGTCCATGGAAAGAAAAGACTCAAGATAAATGACCACATAAAAAACAAGAATAACACAAGCTTCTACCTTCCACTTGGGCCTTCCAGAAGACATGTAATAAGGGGGCTCCCCCTGCTGACTTTAACTTGTTCTGCCAGTAGCATAGTTCTTCTGTAAATGTGTTGATGTCGTTCACCACAATCCACAATGCCATTAAGTCTGAAAATTGTTGGGTCGTAAATTTAAGCAAAATTCTACAGCCCTTAAATTAAGCTCCAGTACTGAAGATTTTATTCAATATCCAGCTATCATTTCCTTGCTCAGATCTATCTAATCTACGAAAGACAAGTTTCTTCACTTAAGCTGCCAATAGCACATGTACTTCTCCCAACTATTGAACTTTAGGTCTCTCCTGCCCTAAGATCTTTATACTGACCTCCAATTAATACACAGGAGACAAATGCATTTAATATCAACTTAGTATTTCCCTTCCTCAGGAAAAATTTTTACTAAAGTTTTTCCATGTGGCTGAAGGCATATAGTTCTCGAGTAGATCTAGCGATCTACTTTGAAACATCATATAGCTTGTCCCTCCAAAGTTAATTAAGAATATAAACTCAGTAATGCTACAAGGCTTCTCTTCAAGCCCGACAATCCTACAAGCATTTGATGAGATTTCCACCTTGAAGAAAAAATAAGACTGTCCAATTTTGGAAATAGATTGTCCTTACAGTTTCAAGGAATAGTACCAATCAGTTGTACACAAACAACAGGAAAACCAACCTGCACCGTTCAAGGTCATCAGTGGAAGCACCAAATGCAGGTCTTACTTCATTAATGGCATGCAAAAAGTCATCCATAGTGACTTTTATACTCTCCTCATCCACTGGTTTGGTAAGATCATCCATGCTTAGTTGCCTGTTCAATGCATAGGATACTGCACTTTTGACTACACCTTCAAGCTCAGCACCACTATAATTTTTTGTCCGAGCAGCTGCATGCAATTTGAAAAGGAGGGGGGGGGGGGAGGGTCAGAAGTGGCAGGGAACACCTTCAGTTCAACATTATATCTTTAGATTTGTTGAAGTGTGTGACCATCCTATCTAATAGATTGTTCCAGAGAACACATTATTAATTTCTTATATTATGTCTCAACATGCCCCTCATATGTGGGTCTAATTCATTTTCATGACCAAACACGTGGAAATATCTTTTGCATTTTTTGCAAGACCTCTTTGCATGCTCCGTTACCATGTTGAAGTGTGTGACCATCTAATCTAAAAGTATAAGTGGTTAGAGAGAAAACACTTTTAGTTAGTTATATTATCTCTGACTTGATAAACAATTAAGTTAAATTAAGGAAGTAACATGAATTTATTACAATCATCATGTATTTCAAAAGAACCATATGACAAACACCAGCATGTTAAGCTAGTTGTGGCGACTACATACCAAGTTCTTGCAAGTTCACATCAGGAGAAAGAAAGGAATTCTCTTTCATCTTATTTGTATGAATCTGGAGAATTTGTAGTCGACCATTTTCATCAGGAAGGCTTATCTCCACTTGGACTTCTAGTCGTCCTGGCCTATATCAATGGTCGTATTTTGATAATGCACCATAAAATATTACTTAATTACCAAGGAAATACTAGAACAAACAGATTTATATCAACTTCAACAATAAGTAAGACAAAAATTATAACAGATACTGCCGTTACCTCATAAGTGCTTCGTCAAGCAGATCTTTCCTATTTGTCATTCCAATGAGCAAAACATTATTCAGAGATTCCACCCCATCTATCTAAACAGCAAGAAACAATCAACCAGCTTGAATCAATAACAGGAAAAAGCATTCTACAGAGCCAATCTAATCTCTGTGAACATGATTAGAAATTGTTACACATACCTTGGTTAGGAGCTGGTTAACAATGCTATCATGCACACCAGTTCCATCTCTAGTTGATCCTCTAGACTGCATAACAAAAGCATCATGTTGAGAAACTAAATCAACCACATGGGATATAGTAAGAACATGAGTAATAATCTCAAAAAATCAGATATTCTTGATTTCATGAGGTCCCACCTTACAGATTGCATCAATCTCATCAAAAATGATAACATGCAGTTCACTTTGGTCACCTGGAAAGACAAAAATGGGGATTAAAGAACCAAGTTTAGAACTCAAATATTCCTTGCCATGATAGCTCCCTTACCTTTGGTTTTTTGGTCTTGCTCAGCATCAGCAAACAAATCCCTCACATTTTTTTCAGTTTCACCGACAAACTTGCTCAACACTTCAGGTCCATTGACAATCTACATTTTATATTCACCAACAGGAAAAACAAGAATCCGATAGACAATCAAGGTTGCATTAGGAACAAAAAAAACAAATTCACATACTTACAAGAAAATAAAAGCAAAATGACATGTATATTGTAACTTCCAAAACAACAACAATAACATCAAAAGAAAAAATTTCTAGAACTTTGACGGACCTACCTTAGGTTCCTTGCCATTTAGCATTTTGCCAATCTGCCGAGCCATTAGAGTCTTCCCTGTACCAGGAGGTCCATGGAGAAGCATTCCCTTAACATGCTTGATACCAAGCCTGAAAGCAGTTTCATCCCAAAGCCAAGGCCAAGTGAGTAAGTAATTTTACTACACTATTTCTTCAAGAAAAGACATAAGTTCTCATGAAAACAGAAGGAATTTTGTTATTCAGCAAGAACTCTCCATACTTGCTCGTCACATGGGGAGGGAAAACCCTGGAAGCAAAAGCTCTTCGAAAAATATCAGAAAACTCTGCACCCAGACCACCTATACCCAATGATTCAAGATTGAATTCTTTCTGCCTAAAGATGCTGCTGCTAGCAGCTTCACGCTGGTTGACAATCTGTATTGAAGTCAGTTGCAG
>JAJONR010022991.1:0-12621 GCA_029582245.1 Solanum etuberosum
AAAAAAAAAAACCATTTTCTTATATACATGTTTGTTGAGAACTCAATTTTCTAGCATATTTGAGTAGTAAAATCAATAGAAGAAGAGTCTCATATACCAATCCTTGTGGTTCAACACCGACCTCATAAGTTGGGTAATTGTACTGCATTGCCTATGCCCTGAAATATGGGACATAGTTGAATGTTTATCATTCACGTGTCCCTTTCATTGGATATCACTCTCATTATGTTAGTCTAGAAGGTTACCTCACATAACTCTTACTTGTTCCATTATACATTTTATATGTCCTTACTAACAGTGTGCACTTGTCCTTAATTTGAATCTGCCCACATGCCTCATTAGTTTCCATGTTCATGTACCCTCTCATTTGATATTGTCTACTAAGTATTTAAATATTGTATCACTTTATATAGAGAGTCCCTACCTACTTGCTTGACGAGTTATATGTCTTCACTTGATATACACATATTCTTCCATTTGAAATGTATAAATGTTCATTGTGTCATTTAAGTTCCTAAGTAATAAATTGATGTTACATTTTCTCCGTATGTTATCGCTACTGCCTTAAGTGCATATTAATATAGTTCCAAAGCTCAACAGTGATTATGATTACCAAGAGAACAATATCAAAGTTTAAAGTAACTACGTGAAGAAATCTAAATAATTATAGGCAACAAATCTGGGGAAAAAGTCTAGAAAGGGCCAGTCTGAATCTATGTATTTATAGGTGGCAGCCCAGCAGCAAAAGCCTAGCATGGGTAGATCCCAATTTTTATATTTATGAGGATAGCATCCTAGGGTTTAAAATATCTAACATAGGTCATCCGTCTCACCTAATGATTAGTTGGTCATTTGTATCACATGTCTTACAAAGATTATAAAAGAAAGAGTAATGAAAAGAATGTAATATATATTGCATATTTTAGAACTCGCTTGCTTATATGTCACATGCGTCATAGCTCACTAGTTTATGTGTTACATGCCACATATACTCATTTTCTTATATGTTATAGTTCACCTTCCCATGTGTCATAACTGACTTGCATATGTTTTATAGATCACTTGCTCAAGTGTTACATGTCTTCATAGCTCACTCACTCATGTGTCATATGTTCTTATAACTCACATGTCCATTTGTTAAATGCCCTTTTGTGCCATTTTATTGTATGTTATATACTCCATGTGGCTTATTGGTTCATCAACTATTTTCTCCTTTGTGCTTACTTGCTTTAGTTATAAATGTGTTAGAATAAAGTATCATGATGAAATAGATATAATCCTAAAAAGGGGATTTAATTATGGGTCTTATTTTATGCCGATTCATGTAGTTTAGACATGTGTATTTGTGTTATCTCTCGGACAAGAAGAGGTAATTAAGCTTAAATGATCATAAATTGTTATAATAGATCCATACTCTGTTTGTATATTCCAAATGCTTCTAGCCTAATATGTTTCATGTGTTCTCTTATATCAGTTTCAGTATTTATCATACTATTCAGTCTGCCTTACATACCAGTACAATTCCATTTGTACTCACATTCCTTTTTATTATATCAGGGGTGCTACACTCACACTGCATGTACATACACTCAGTATGGCAAGTTGCTTGGCAGGCATCCCTCTCAGGTTTTCAATTATGGTTAGTGATCCCCAATTCCATTTGAGGTATTGTCTTGTTAATAGGATTTACACATATAATTTAAGATACGTTCAGGCCTTGTCCTCGACACTTCTACGAATCATGTCATACTTTAGAGGCTTCATTTACTATGTCCAAATCAGATTTATATATTTAGAGTTATGTCACCTGTACTGCCCTATGGGTCCCCTGAAGATAGCATTTGTAGTAATGACGAACATATGTATGAAGAAAAAATTTAGCTTCTCATGCTAGCTGATGATCAAGGCATTATTTAATATCATTTGCATATGTCTCTTGTATGTATGTTCAAGTAAAGTGGATCGCTCGCTCATGTGGTACCAAAGTTAAGGCACTGAGTGTTGGTCCACCTCACCTAGGCTTAGGGCATGAAAACTACCTTGTACTCTTCTTTTGTTGAGTGTAAAATGCATTCCAAAGGCTCTATCAAGACCTCATTTCTAGTGTGTACCAACAATTTCATATCCTAGGGAGATCACTCCATTTTTAAACTCTTGTGAATCATCATAGTGATCTTTTTCCATCTTTCGAACAATGAGACAATCTTATCATTTATTTAGTTTTTGGATACTTTCGTTAGACATGGTTTGTTTAAAAGTAATTGTGTGATGACTTTTAGGCCTTTGGAATTTTATTCGATAGTTGATTTATTTCCGCACTAATTTATTTTTTTATGTTTCAGAATATTATAAAGTTACTTGAATTTAATTATGTTTTCTTGAATGGTTAATGGATTTTTATTAAGACTTGGATTTGATGGTTCTCCCATTTGAGGGTTAGTGTGGGTGCCACTCACGACTATTTGGGTCATGACAAGGTTGGTGTTAAAGCCTTAGGTTCGTTGATCTCATCGTACAAGAACATGTCTAGTAAAGTCTTGCAAAATGGTACAAATACATTTGTACTTTTCTTCGAGAGGCTATAGGGTACTAGGAAACTTCTATTTCTTCTTTTCTTCATGTTAGTAACTTGATTCCAATTGGCATCTAGTTATCCAAATCAGTATCTAACTCATTCATTCTTGTCTCCTAGATGGTAAGAAGACGTGTAGGAAAAGCAAGAGTTGAGGTACCCATATCGACTGTTGAGGCTATGGTTTGCAAAAGAGGATGAAGGGTTGCTCCCATGAGCTGAGGAAACTGCTGAGATGACTAGATGAAAGTTGAAATCTCCTCCCTCTTATAAGGATGCTCCCGAGATGGTAGAGGAGGATGCAATACAGGTGCAAAATGAGGCAGCACCGATTCAGGGTGGTGCTCCTCTAATTTAGATTTCTTTAGATATGATGCAACAGTTTTTTGTGTTTATTCAATTGGTTCGCCAATACTAGGCCTACCCTTGTAACTCTCGTAGTTCATCATGCGAGGGTGCAACATGCTGGTGTCGTGTCTCCTAGGATGAATTAGGCATTCAAATGGGTGTTTTCTTGTAATGACCAGAGATAAGAATGACTTGTTTCATAAACTTGTTAAGACAAAGCCTCCCACATTCTCGGGTCTTGAATCTGAAGGTGCCTACACATTGTCGACTACCGTGAGAGACTTCACCAGATAGGAGTAGTACAGAGCTATGGGTTTGAGTTTATGACTTTTCAGGTTTAGGAAAATGTCATGATGTGGTAGAGGGCGTATGTAGAGTGTAGGGCTATTGAATACCCTCCACTATCATGGACTCGATTTTATGTGATTTTCCTTGAGAATTATGCCCCACATATTCTGACGGACAAGAAGAGAGATGAGTTTACTAGTATCGAGCAAAGCAATTCATTCGGTGTAACCTATGATGCTAGATTTCACTTGTTGTCTAGCTATTCCTTAGAGCTGCTTTATATAGAGAAGGAACGGATTTGCGGCTTCATCAAGGGTTTGAATATCAGTCTTCAAAATCATGCATTGTAGATGGTTTCCCTTGGTAGGTCTTTTCGGGAGGTGAATATCTTGTGGAGAGTGTTGAGGGTTTTAAGCAAGAAATTGCGGGGAAGAAGGCCTAAAGAGTGGGAAACTGCAACAGATCTTATTCAAAGGGTATAAGTTCGCATGGATATCTTATTTGCCCTGTTACGTCTGTAGTGGAGATTTTTATTGGAGGTCTGTTAAGTACTAGTAAACCTACTTTTGGTTGTGGTGGTTATCTAAGTCCATCCGCACCAGCTCAACAACCCTCCGTGGACTATATCTTTTATGAGTATGGTGAGGTGGGACATGTCATATGTATTGTTTTGTTAGTTATTTTAGTTTAGAAAAGAGTCGACACTTAATTTTTACGAAAATTCAAGAAAACTTAGAGGATTCAAAAGATTTAAAACAGAAAAAAGCAATTGAAATACCAAAGGGGGGTACGGGGTTCACATTTACACCTCAAGAAGGGTTTTAAGACATTTGAAGTGCTCACTAACACGCGGTTGTCTAACGATTTAAAATATTTGGCTAAGACTTAAAGAAAATAGGCATGCATCATTACTTAGGGAAATAATTAGTTTAAATTTTGAAAAGAATACATTTTCTCTTAAATATGACAAAGTAGAGAAAGCTCCAAATATTTTAGAAATCAAATAAAAAGAGACAAGTATTTACTTACTAAAAAAGGTTTTAAGAATAACCGAAACGAGAATGACTCATCTTTGGGGAATTTGAATTAAGTTAAACTTTAAGATTTATTATTAAATAAGCAAGTAACAATTAAACAATTTAATAAATACAATAAACAGAGAGAAGTACTAGGCCCAAGTCTGGTTTCCGTCAGTTTGGACCAGTACTTGGGACTGATTTCTGATTTTGGGGGCTTTTAGCCCAATTTTCATGTCCCAAAACTAGCAATAGGGCTGCCAAAATAGATGGGTTTTTGGCCCATTTATCTCAAAATAAAGATGCTGGAATTTCTCTTGGGGTATTGACCCATTTTCGTTGATGTATACAGTGTATACGAATTCTGTAGATCACTGGATATTTCATGTATATCTTGTATTCTGCTGTATACAGCATGCATACTTTCTCCTTTTTGACTCTGGAACGCCTACATTAAACTTCCGGAACTGTGCATTGATTCCTTTGACTCGTACTTGGCACCAAAGGAGATGATTTGGAAAGAGATTTAGGTTTTACCAACCCGAGATGCAAATGGAGAAGGAGTCCAGTGGACTGGAATTTGAACCAGTTCATACACAGAAAGAATAAAACAAGATAAAAATTAATATTGGGCCATATTTTCAAGCTAGTATAATAAACCTAAAACACATAACAGGAAATAAAGCAAGATAAGCATATTATTAGTTCACACTACTACACGTTATTCAAGGATGACAAAGAAATACATGTAATACTTAAAGTATTTCATTTGAATCTAAGCTATCCTCACATGGCATAATACAAAACTAAATGATAGCAATAAATAGACAATTGGACTAGCATCAAGTGGAATGAGGATTTATGCATAATTATTTAGACAAAGATAAATGATAAAGAAATGGTTATCAATGAAAACAAAGCAAACAATTGAAATTGTAATAATATGAGTGGAAGAATTAAAATTAGCAAGAGCAAATAAGATTATTCATCTAGTTTATCAAATAAATGAATAGGTTCATTATATGGTAAGAAGTCATTTCAGGATGAAAGGAGAAACAAGAAACACCTATTTCATGATTCCGACAATAAAACAAATACCAGAAGCTTCATAAACTAGGACAGAGTTAGCAACAAGGAACAGTTACCACATCTAAAATAAAAAGTAACTAAGAAAAAACAACAAAATTTGCATGACAAGTTTAAGACGAGGAAATCAAATGGATGTAGACTGACTGAAATAGAGGAGCCCAAAACTTAAATAAGAAACGGAAAAACATGGTACAATAGCTATAGACTTGCATATTTTTTTTATAAATAAATAACAAAGAAGAGAAGAGGAAAACAAATTGTGGCCTTTCACTTGGTACTAATATACCAAATAGACCAGATTACTATCAATACACAACAACTCCAAACGAGTTTACTCATGCTGTAATGGAAAGGAAAACACAAACACTGAAATGAGCCTAAAGCTCTGATTCATACATTTAATTTAAGCATAAAAATTTGATAACAACACTGATTAGCAATGCGACCAGACGAGTGGAACAGTTTGAAACTAAACAAGATGCAGCTAGGAAGACCAGAATAGGAACATTTTTTAGCTTTGAAATACACTTTCAACATCCACACATACATGTTCCAGTCACATTCATAAATAAAAGAAAAACCAGTTCTTTTTTATGACTAGGGTTCAAATTGGGGGGAATTGAGGACAGAATTGAGATTTTTGAATTCAAAATTCGGAATTCCTCTTTCAAGGACAAGAATGTACCAATTTGATTCCCAAATTGGAACGGATTGATGAGGAGATCCATTCGATTTCGAAGCAAGGATGCTTGAATGAGGAGATTACTCCACATAGCACTGTTCACGTACGGATTGTCGGGGTCATTTTGACTTGCTTGGATGCGTCTTTGTACGCGCTGTGTATTGACACCTTACACGCTGTTTGCTGGATCTTTGTATTTTGACCTTGACACACTGCTTTCTGCTGATATTGTGAACGTTGGAATGGAATTGGTGGGCTGGGTCGGGAGAATTGGCTTAACAAAAATGGGTTGGGAATTGGGATTGCTGCTGATAAATGTATTCAGCTAAGTCTCTTTGGGAGGAATTGGGTCGGTTGGTTGGGTTGCTCATTGTTGGGAAGAAAAGGCCCAAAATTGGTCTTAAAGGTGGGTTGAAAGGAAAATGTGGGGGACGGCTAAAATTGCAACTAAGAAAATAGCCATGTGAATTGCCATCATAATCAATTGAATTTAAGAATTTGACCAAATTGAATTTAATTAGCAAATTCGGCTAAAACTTATATGAGACGAATTAATATAATTAACTAATGAGCTTCTTAATTTTAACTTAATTATAAACTAATTAATCAACAATATGAACTATTAATTAACTAGAATAATTAACTAATATTTAATTAAAACAAAATCTTTTTGAGACGATTTTTGAATATTTATCAAATATACTAACTATATACAAAATTATATAAAACATATATAATATTTAAAAATGATACAAAAGGCCTAAATTACTTAAAAAATAACTTGAAAAATATTTTGAATGTTATTAAATTAATTATTTCAAATCGTTCGAAATTGAAGAAACTCGATGATTTATATTGTGGAGGGTCAAAATTGGGTGTCAACAAGTATTGTTTGAGGTTCAATCATTTTAGACATCAATAGGCTCTTTGAGCTCCTACTAAAGCAGGTAGTGGAGATGGTGGTAATGAGAGAAGTCATCCATATGCGTGATGGTCACCAGATATGAAGAGGTGACAACCAGGCTAACTATTCCACTGGACATGAAAGTCAGGGAAGTACGCAACTCAAAAGGGTAGGCCGCTCAGGTAGGCATATGGCGTATTTCTATGCTTTTTCCAGGCAAACCTTAGTTAGAGGCATAAGACGAGATTATTATGGGTATTATTATTGTGTGTGACCGGATGGCCTCTACATTGTTTGATCCCAACTCTACGTTCTTGTATGTATCTATTGGGTTTATTGTGGGATTGGATATGGTATTTGATTTCCTTGATACTCTTAATCATGTATCCACCCCTGTTGGTGATGTTGTTGTTGCGGAGAAGGTATATTTTTCTTGTTTTGTTATGTTCATAGGGTATCCAACTTGGGAAGATTTGGTGATATTGGAAATGGTTTGATTTTGACATCATCTTGGGGATGAGATGGTTATCTTTTAACCATATGACTATAGTCTATCATGCAAAGACATTAACTGTAGCCATGCCTGGGATGGCTAAGCTAACGTGAGAGGGTGAATATCATCTAGTTCCTATGAAAGTGATCTCTTTAATTCATGCCAAGAGGTTAGTTGGGGAGGGTGTTTAACATTCTTAGCCCATATTCAAGATAGTAGAGCATACATTTTTCATATTAAGTCAGTTCCTATGGTATGTGAGTTCCTAGAGGTATTTTTCGTTAATTTACCTGAAATTCCACCAAAGTGAGATATTGATTTTTCTATAGACTTAGAAGTGAGCACGCTTCTGATCTCTTTTTACCCTTATAGAAGGTCATCAGTTGAACTATGGGAGCTAAAGGATCAACTACATTACATAAATTCCTAAGTAAGAGATTCATCTATCCTAGTGCTTCTCCTAAAGGTGGTCCAGTGTTGTTTGTTAAAAAGAAGGGTGGTAGTCTACATATGTGAATAGACTACCAATAAGTTATTAAGGTTATTATTTGTAACAAGTACCATTTGCCCAAAATATATGATTTTTTGAATAGGGTGCTTCAATTTTCTCCAAAATTGATTTGAGGTTCGGGTACTATCTATTAAATATTTGAGCCAAAGATGTTCCTAAAATTGCATTCCAGACTTGATATGGACACTATGAGTTCTTGGTGATTTTTTTTCGAGATGACTAACACCCTCGCTTCTTTCATGAAATTGATGAATGGGGTGTTTAAATCCTACTTGGATTCCTCATGATCGTCTTCATTGATGATATCTTGGTTTACCGTAAGAGTAAAGAGGAGCATGAGCTAGTTACTACCGCAGGTTCATAAAGGAATTTGCCTCTATTTCTTCTCATCTGACCCATTTGATTCAGAAGAAAATACCTTTCCTTTGGTTTGATGAATGTAAGGGGAGCTTCTAAGAGCTCAAGACCTTGTTGACCAATGCTCTTATTCTTGCATTGCAAGTGAAGGGTAAGGATTTCATTGAATATTGTGATTCTTCACATTTTGATTTTGATGTTGATTTGATGCAAGAGAGGAATGTTATCATTTATGCTTTCGATCTCATCTATGTGAATCACAAATCAATCCAATACCTTACTAGAATCTCTCTTGCGAGCAGATTTGGCAACTAGAATTGAATCACAATTTCTCTTTCAAGCAAACTATAGTAAACAAATCTGAATTGCATGCATTAAACTAATTACCCACCTTAAATAATCTCTTTCGAGCATCAATCGAAGATGTAGACTAGGATTAAGTTTGCAATCTTAACCCATGAATTAACCCCATGCTAATTAGCTTAAATCCATGAATCTATAGCAATACAAAAGAGAAGGACACAAACCTCACTACAATAAATCAACATCCATCCCCATAATCACACCCCTAGATTTGAGATTTTAGCCAAGCATCATAAGAGGAAAAGAGAGTATACCCATGATGATTTCAGTCATTGGAGAAGTGAAATTAAGCATTAATTTTCAAAACTCACTTCAATGTGAACTTGAATTGTCAATTACAAGGTTGTTCTAAAACCCCAAAAACTAAGAATAAAAAGACTAATTCTCTCAAAACTATCTCTTAAACTGATATTCAAAGACCGATTCCAAAAATTCCTCCATTTTCTCTCTCTTCTGGATTATTTATAGCTTCTCAAATTCAATGCGTGACTAACTCGGCGACATTAGTCGGGCTCGCCAAATATGTTCGACAGATCGCCATTTGTTCCTTAGCTCACCCTTTATTTTTTTCAGGCTTCAAGTGTCTGAACCTCAGTTCGCAAACTCGATTGAGTCTACCTTTCACATTCGGTAGATCGTCGAGTAACATCTTGTTCTCCCTTACGGCTTTCATTCTTTGCACATAATTCTATCATTTTCGACGATGGTATACTAATTCGCCTTTTCAGCTTCGGCGAATCACCATTTCTTCTTCAGTCCGTCGACCTGCCTTGAATATTTTCAATTGAGTACACTGTCACTTTGGGTGAGGTCAGGAGTATTGGGTAATCTGCTCTTTTGGTTAGGCGACTACCAATTGAGAGTTTATACTCCTTTCAATGTTTTTGGCCTCTTTTTCATGTATTCATCTTTGCCTTGTCATTTAGTCTTCATAGCTGCAAAACATCAAAATATCATCAGAATAGGACATAATTAGGCATTCAAAACACTTGTTGAACTAAAAATGTCTCAAATGAGTGGAAATCTACCACTTATTAACTTCCCAAGACCTTAGGGAAGTATGACTCAATATCTCAATAGAACTTGAGATAACTTGTTACAAGCGAGAAATATGAGATATCTTCTACTCCTGTGCAAAGGTTTATTTATAGGGAAAATATAAACTTACAACAAGGCTTGTTTAGATTTTAAAAGAAAAGGCTACTTGAGATTGTACTTGAGAGCTTTATGTGGCCATAGGTCATTCCTGATTTCGAGGCTGATTAGTGATGTGATGTCAAAAAAATTGTATCTTTAGATTATTTTTTTATATTTTTTTTACAGCTTGAAGTAAAAAGATATGCTCATTTTAGTGAAGCCCTATCGAGTAGGGCATCTTCACGAGCTGCTTGACGGGCCTTGGTCATCATAACGGCCCGTGAAGCCTTTCTTGAAGCTACTTTGGCAGAATTTAAGTCAGGGTCACATTAGTCCTTTCCCCTATGTGTTGGGCACTTAAACCACATCGTTTAATGCTTAAACTACATCATTTTACTCAGTCTAAGCTTAGTAAGCTAGTCATACACTACCTAAAACTCTCATTATCCTAAAATCACCTAACTTAGAGCGAAGAGAAGAGAAAGAGGAGACCAGCTTTTCCAAGAACAAGCAGAAGCGTTCTTCGAAGTTTAGCCCGGAAATCCAAAGGATTTTTCCGTAGATTACGTCACCAGGTATGTGGGATTTCACTAGTGGGTTCCTTTCCTCCACTAGGTCCCTAGAATTCAGTCAGTTCCTTGATTCTTCATAACTTGTTTAGACCTAGGGTTTACAAATCCTTGGAGATTCATGGTGATTTTTGCTGTTGTAGAATCCTTAGTGAAAATATTATGTTTTCTTGGAAACTTTGCACAATTCCTTGTATACAACTCAGAACCCTAGTTTGTGTAAATTTTCTTAGTTCAGTAATTATACTGTCTAGGTCAATTAAACAGAAAATCATAATCCAGATTTTGAATGTAACATTCTCAGGATATAAATGTTGCATTCTCAGTTAGCATGTCAGCATTTTGAGTTATTCAGTGCATTTTATCCTCATATGTATTCAGTTGGGAGTACCATCTCTTTGAGCATTATATTTATGAATTATGCTCGTGTTAGGTATTTTGATGTGTAAAATTAAAAAAATGAGAAATTAAAGAGATTTGGAGCAAAAACGAATAAAAGATGAAAAATCATATAAGTAAATGAAGCAGACAACTTAATGAATTAAATACATTATTATATCAATGTTTACATACAATCAAATATATATGCAACAAGACATTACAATTACAATGAGAACACTTACCTGGACACTCGACAAATCATGAAGACATGAATTACAAAAAAACAACTAGAAGAATTTGTTATTGGCCAAAAGGCCTGTCGCAGGATGCCCAACGATACCCACCGCTTCGCGGCAATGCAATTCAATTATAATTTTTTTTTAAATTTGGTTATTTCATCTGAGAATTTTTCTACTTCTATAAATAGTTCTTAAAAATATTTTGGAAGATAACTTTTACCTAACAAGATCTAGGAACCATCATGAGAGGGCATAATAATTTTGATTTTATATTTTCTTCTCTATTTTTTTATGATTTTATTTGAATGTTTTGTTGTAATTCCTCCATGTCTATGTGAAATTAAACTTCTCTAGAATTATGATAGCTTCATGTTATTGTTGTATGAACTAGAATTTACTTGTTAAGATAGTTATCATTGTGCTATGACTCGCCTGGGTACTTACTTCTTTCTTGAGATTAATTATTTATTAGTTTGATCTCTATTCAAATACTATTTATGAATCATAAATTAGACTCGAAAGAGAAATTTTGCGATTGTAATAAGAGAAAGTAAATCTTGATCATGAACTTCATAGGGAAGGGAGATCGATTCACTAACGTGAATAGAAATATAATCGTTAGTCTTTCTTAGTTGATACAGAAGAAATATACATGCAGTTCACTATCGATTGAGGACCATAAATATATAAGCGTTAGAAATAGTCGAGTAGTTTTAGAGTTATTGACATGATACTCAATAAGTACATCTTTACTCATCTTCACAATAGAGAATAGAGTTAGATCAAGTGATTACTCAACATGATTGCAAGCGAATTCAGAGCTCTAGATCGATTTCATTAATTGATAACATATAAATCTACTCTTTATTTTGGTTAATTGTTCATTAGATATTTTCTTTTTAGAAAAGTGCCTAAAATACCCATAAACTACTGGAATTGGCACAAAATTATCCGTCATTGACCTATTGGCCACAAAATATGCTTGACGTCAACCTTTATGGTTCTTTATCATCCTTATTGCAAACAACCTCATTAGTTGGATTAATTAGCCTTCTCATTTAATATGTGGCACATTCTGATTCGTTAGAAAAAACTAATTAATCAAAAGTAATTTGATCCAACCAAAACTTGAATCCACCCACTATATCATCCGACCCACTAAAGATCTCATCTATATCTATACTACCTTAAAAACATGAACTCCCTAACTTCAATGTTAAATTACTATAATACCCAGTTAAAAGCTGACACTTTTTCACTTTAATGTCTAGTAACTTTTTTGAAGGTTAATGACTTTTTCGATGAGTTATGATTTTTCGGAAGGGTAGTGACTTATCTGGTAAGGCATGATAAATACCTTTTCATACTATCCTTTATTGTCTATAAATAGAAAGATTTTCTCAAACTTTTAAACTACAAATTTTATAAGTTTTATATTCTTCTTCTTAAAACAAGAAAGATTGTGAGAGTTGTTCAATTATTCAATTACAATATTTTTTTGTGGGTAAACTTGATAGATCAATAAAAATTGATGCCACAAGGAGAATAAAAATACTCAACTTCAACTATACTACCTTATAAACATGAACACCCTAACTTCAATGTTAAATTACTATAATACCTCCAAGTTAAAAGCTGACACCTTTTCACTTTAATGGGTAGTAACTTTTTT
>JAJONR010022992.1:0-10063 GCA_029582245.1 Solanum etuberosum
CTGATTGTTTGATTTGGTGAAATGGGGTTGCTTCATGTTTGTTTAATTTTTGTGTGTTTTGGTTGTTTTGGGTTTTTACTTCTGATTCTTGGATATTCAAGCTGTAAAGTTGTAATCTTTGTGTGTATAGTCAACTGATTGTTTGATTTGGTGAAATGGGGTTGCTCTATATTTGTATAATTTTGGTGGGGTTTGGTTGTTTTGGGTTTTCACTTCTGATTCTTGGATATTCAAGTTGTAATCCTTGTGCATATAGTCAACTGATTGTTTGATTTGGTGAAATGGGGTTGCTTCATGTTTGTTTAATTTTTGTGTGTTTTGGTTGTTTTGGGTTTTTACTTCTGATTCTTGGATATTCAAGTTGTAAAGTTGTAATTTTTGTGTGTATAGTCAACTGATTGTTTGATTTGGTGAAATGGGGTTGCTTTATGTTTGTATAATTTTTGTGGGTTTTGGTTGTTTTGGGTTTTTACTTCTGATTCTTGGATATTCAAGTTGTAATCTTTGTGTATATAGTCAACTGATTGTTTGATTTGGTGAAATGGGGTTGCTTCATGTTTGTTTAATTTTTGTGTGTTTTGGTTGTTTTGGGTTTTTACTTCTGATTCTTGGATATTCAGCTGTTTACCATTGGGGTACTTTGATCTGGATCTTGATATCATAATCACTGACTTAAAATTTAAATGTCATGCGACTTGATTGTTGTGGTAGTATGTTATGGAAGTGCCGCGATGAGCTGCTCCCTCTGGTTAATTTAGTCTAGGTTGTAGTTGGATCCAAGGGGGTGAAGCTGGAATGAGAACCCTGGGAGATCAGAGTTCAATCACAGAAGAAGATGAAATGTTGGGTGATCTTTTCCTATCTGGCTATGACTTGGTGGGAAGAGTCATTGACAGATATCGTCTAGTGGAGGAATGCAGGCATCCAAAGTAATAATCAAGTGGTGTGCATAAGCTGGCTTAGCACTACTGTCATTTTAAAAGAAAAGGTTTTGGTCATAGTCGTGGAGGAATTATTTGCAATTGGAAATTTAGAATTTTGGGACAAATTATGGTTAATTTGCTGAATGGTAGTACTTTAGAATGGAAGTGGTAAAGGTCAGAGAACTAGTGCCTTTAATTAGTATCTACTAAAAAGTTAAGTGGCAAATGATATCATTACTTTAAGTCATTTTGTATGAAGGCCTCATAGAACCAGAAGAAAGGTCATTGTAACATGATGTGATGAAATTCAGAGGAGTTTGGTAGCCTCAAGTCTGGTTCCAATCTTCCACTTCTGCAGACGAGGCAAGATGGTTCCCCCCACCTACCCCAGCACCAAGACAAAATAAGAAAAGGACAAAACACTTTGACCTCCAAAGATTTGCAGCTTCTCCATTTTACAGTATATAGATTTTGGAATTTTTAACTTTTTTATCTCAGCATATCATATCAGTTAACTAGTTATCTGCGTATCAGGTGACAATGTGTATTGTGCATTACCAAAATTTTGAAGAACAATGGTTGTCATAGATAAATTATTGGTACCATTATTCGTGAGCTTATCAAGTCTTGCTGTTTTTGGTAGCGTATGCCCTATTAAAAATTCTAGTGTAACCAACATCAGCTAGTGAAGTTTCATAGTTCAAATTTCAAGTAATCTTTTACAGTTAATGACGCTTTATAGTTCAAACTTCAAACAACTTCCCCCATCCCTAAGTTGAACCAATAAAAAAGTTTAGATGTCATTTTCCCTCTTGTCAATCATCCTTCTTATTTCTGAACACTCGTTGCCTCACTTCAGTGCCATGCTTTTGCTTACTTTTCTATTTTATGTTCTTGTCTTCAGATAAGTTGAAATCAAAGAATTCATTACGCTCAAAGGAAGTTGATAAGGATGCAGGGTCCAGCCAAATTGCAGCCAAGACTTTTATATTTCGTGATTTAGCAGCTGCAACAAAAAATTTCCGAGGTGATTATCTTCTTGGAGAAGGAGGCTTTGGTAGAGTTTACAAAGGGGTGATCGAGTCCAATCAGGTCAATTCTCATAAAGTCTTTTTGCTTTTTGCTAATAATGAAATGTAACAAAGAAATCAATAGTTTGGTTTGCCTCTAATCTACCAGATTCTGTTGCACTCCCTATTCTCTGAATAATGTTGTTGTGTAAATCTTCAGAGTCTTTTACTGATTTTTCTTCTTGATTCTTACTGAGCCACGGCCACAGACTTTTATCCTTTTCGGATGAGCATAGCTATGCTATATTCAGTTGGCTCATTTGCAGAGGGTGAGCACTTGGGACTTCTTCCCAGTCTGTCAATTGGCAAAAAGTGGAACAGGGGGTCACTTGAGTTTGTAGTTACATGAGAAATCTGAAACGTAAATTTCACTTTTGTTCTTTAGCATCTGCAGAGTGAGGCTAGACCTTGCTCAAATCAGGAAAATACTTTTCTACTTTCTAACAAGTGGTGATGTACATTTCATGGATACTTTGGTTTCACTTATGCTTTTTACCATATTCGTTGAGCTAATTGGGCTCAATTCTCCTTTTCTCACATATATGTGGGGTTCGAGTTGAAATAGGCAAAGGTATAATTGATTAGGGTCATTTGCCTTTTCTTCTAGTGTTGGCACCATGCTTGATGGTTTGCTTCTCACTTCTAAGTTGTTAGCTGGACCTGAAGTTTAACACCTTTTGGTGATTTTTAATGGTGCAGGTCGTCGCCATCAAGCAACTCGATCGTAATGGATTGCAAGGCAACAGGGAATTTCTTGTCGAAGTGCTGATGTTAAGTCTGTTACACCATCCTAACCTTGTAAATCTAATTGGCTATTGTGCTGATGGAGATCAGAGACTTCTGGTCTACGAATATATGCCATTAGGGTCATTGGAAGACCATCTTCATGGTAATCTTTCTTTGGTAGACTTTCTTTTTCATTTTATTTTGAAAGTCGGATTAAATTTGGAATTGAAGTATTGCTCTGCAGATCCTACGCCAGGTAAGGAACGGCTAGATTGGAACACAAGAATGAAAATTGCTGCCGGAGCAGCAAAAGGGTTGGAATATCTACACAGTGCAAGTCCCCCTGTAATATACCGTGATTTAAAATGCTCCAACATTTTGCTTGGTGAGGGTTATCATGCGAAGCTCTCTGACTTCGGCTTGGCCAAATTGGGGCCTGTAGGAGATAACACCCATGTTTCTACAAGAGTTATGGGTACTTATGGGTACTGTGCACCAGAGTATGCCATGACGGGACAATTGACTTTGAAGTCAGATGTTTACAGCTTTGGGGTAGTCCTCCTGGAGATTATTACAGGCAGGAAAGCAATTGAAAGTTCAAAAACTGGAGGAGATTTCAATCTGGTTATATGGGTAAGATTTTCTTATCATACAGCTTTTTGGTAACTCTTTTTTCTGTGGTGGACTGTTGTTTCATTGATGTATTATGATCTCTATAGTTGTTCAACTATAGAAGGGAAAAAGTGTATTATCGGACAGTTATAAAATGTCTCTACAGTAATCTGCAATCCATAAGATGAGTTCAATGAATGAGTTAAAAACTGGTAATTGCTGATTTAATATGGTTTGAAAAATCTAGTGCACTATCTGGAAGCAAATGCGTTTGAGTGACTTTAGAATCCTTCGTGGAAGATCTAGAGTATTTTTTTTCCTGAATGAAATAACAAATATACTATTATTCTTAAGGCTGGGTAAACCAGTTGATGTTGACGTGCCGTTAATCTCCGTTTAAAGCTGGAAGGTAGTGGAACATTCAGTGTCGGAAGTCTAGAATTCCTTTCAAGGTCTCGTATATGTGATGTTTAAGGAAAATCTTGATCCTCTATTGTGTGTCAAATGGAGCGAAGGAGAGATTTATAGAGTTTAGATCCTCTTTGGTTACACTTTTCTTGGGGCATTATATGTGTGTGGGGTGTGGGTGTGGGCGTGGGTGTAGATTGTTCTTTTCTGTTAGGTAGCCATAAAGAGAACCAAGTTTCTAATATATAGTTGTGCTCTGTATATCAGGCAAGACCGTTGTTCAAAGATCGGAGGAAGTTCTCACAGATGGCTGATCCAATGCTACAAGGCCATTATCCAGTAAGGGGCATGTACCAAGCTCTAGCAGTTGCAGCAATGTGTGTTCAGGAGCAACCTAACATGCGTCCAGTCATAGCAGATGTTGTCACGGCTTTGACTTACCTTGCTTCACAAAAATTTGACCATGAAACCCGGGGGGGCATCCAAACTTCACGGCCAGGACCTGCTACTTCACCTAGAATGAAACGATGGTGACAAGCTGCAAAAAGGTTAAAATGGAGCTATGAACTGGATGGGTGATGGGAACAAAACAAGATCATCAAAAAAGGGGGTGCCAAGGCTGGAACCTCTTGAATATCAGCTAAGTTGAAAGTACAGATAACAAACCACAATCAGTGGCACCTAGAGTGCAGGTTCAATCATCTGAACTATATTGGCGCAACAAATATTTTTTCCCTCAGAAGTCAGACCAACTATGAGGTCCTCCCTTGTTCTTTCTCAGTTGAAGCTGCTAGTTCCTGTTAATTATTGCATTAATAGGTGATTTATGTTTGTCCGATTTGTGGTTTTGGTCATTCTTTGGTAAACCTCCAAATCCTGGTCCGGTATTTTTGTTGTACAGACATGGCTTGTGTTTACGAGTGCAAGTATGTATTAGAATAGCTCATTATGATGTACAATCGCGTGATTGTGTTTATTTCTGCAGTTATATAAGTTGAAATGACATTTTCGAGGAGAACTCATAAAATTGTAATACTACAAGCTAGCATATATGACTCTTGAATGCTACTAAAAGAACATTTTGTTTTCTTCTTCTTTCAATGTTGGTTTACTGTTCAATTTGCTCTCATCAGTCTCATTAAAATGACTTGTTGAGTTGTAAAAAAATCCAAGCATATGAAGAAGTTGACTCCAACAAGTACATATTTTCTAAAGAGACTCGTATTGTTGAGAAAAAAAGAGAAGATTTAAGTGTTGTCCATGGAGATATGGCAAGAAGATAATCGTTGTAATAATTCATCCCAACCTGAGTTGTATTAAGAAATCAAATTATTACAAAAAGAAACATGTTAAAAGATTGTTAATTTTGTCATTGTCATATCAATTGAATAAAGTACATTTGACAGAGCAAGTTGAAGACAATGACGAAGAGAAGAAAAAAAAAGAAAAGGAACACCATAGATATCTCCTCTATCCTCCTAAAGAACATGATCTCGAGAGCACCCCAACTCATTGATCAGATTTCTTTACAAGACTCAGCAAGACTCCAGTGCTTAGACATGTCGCTACAACACCAAGAGAAGCCTCTGTGGAAACATGGTATCCTGCGTGAATTTTGATATCAGTTAAGACACTTACCTGGGATTTCAATTGTAAGAGGAAAAAGCTCAACTGATGTTTGCAGAAACTTACCGAAAAAGTCTAGGATCATTTTGAGTCCAATGAATCCCAGGACAACACCAATGGAAGGCTGAATAGAAATGGGATCTTAGTTAAAAATTATCATCCATGAAAGTAAAGTGAACTTTAAGGATCAGTCACTAATAGACTAGTGGCTAGTTTGATTTGTTTTATTTAATATCTTAATGCTACTGACTCATATCTGTAGAACAAGGGCTTCAACTTGAGCAATCATGACTGACTTGGATGATTGAGTGAATGGCTGTTATAATACAGCAAGCAGAGACTGATAAAACCAAGTCCTTACTCACCTGTAGATATTCCAACTCCCCCATACTTTCAGAAATGAGTGTGTACAATGACCTCAATCCTGCATAAGAAGAGCTAGGTTGATCACCTAGTTTATAGGAAAGAAAATACATATTTCGCGGAAGGGTAATAAATAAAAGATCTACTTCTTCGCGAAATCAGAATGAGTAAAAACAAGACAGATTTTTTTCGTAAACAACTAACTCCATGCACACGAGTCCTCAATATATATGAATTGATGAAAAGAACGTCAACGAAATGTCATTTACAAAGCATAGAACAACATATGCCGAATATCACTAGTTTAAACCAACTCGAATTTGGTACAAGAAATCACATTTCAATTAGTAATTGGCTTTTTTTTTTATAGCTCTTGTGGTTAAAAACTTAAAATAAGAAGCAAAGTAAAGAACACAGGCTTTACCTAAAATTGCAAAGAGATTAGATGTGAAAACTATGAAAGGATCTCTTGTGACACCAAAAACTGCTGGTATAGAATCAACCTGAGAAGAACACAACATTGTTGTTAGGACGGAAACAAAGAGGTATGTTAGCCCTTAAGATATGTCAAATCCAGCATGAACAGAAAACTCACAGCGAATGCAATATCACTGAGTTCAATAACCGCTACTGTCAGAAGTAAAGGTGTAGCCTGCCCAAAATGTTAAAGGCTGTTAAAAATCAGAACAATTAATCTACAAAATATTCTAGAAAACTATATAACAAGTACACAGGTTTTTGTTTGTATAGATGGTCAAAAGATACCGGATTTCGTTAAGCCTGAAATTTAAAAGTATAAATTGATATATGCATGAATATTATTGAGGTGACATGCTAGGAACAAAGATAAATTTCAACCGCTAAAATAACTCCCTGTTGACTTACTTTCCATACACCATCCTGCAAAGTTATGAACCTGTCACCATCATATTCAGCTGCAACACCAAGAAAAGTTTGAAAAATCACCATATATTTCAAAAGCTGAAAGGTTAAATTTATGTATGAGGACCACAGCTTCATCATCCTAAGGAAACTTGTTCCTGGATCCTACTCATGTATCATAATTCATATGAATTAAAGAGTAGCTCGAATAAGATCACGGAACTAGAAGAACATTAGTTTCTGACATGAAAAACATAACCTAATTCATGGGTTCCCACCCACCCTTGCAATCCAAATAATCTTTGCTAAATCAAAGCAAATATGTAGCAAGGAAAGGGAGTATTTACTACATATGGAGTTTTAGTTACACTGGACCATGAATTTTGGTGATACCCAACAGATTAATAGCATGAGGGCGAATTGTATGTACTTTTTAATCATATGCTCAAAGTGTACCTTTTTTCAAAAATAGGTAATCACGAGAATATTATTGATGTAACACAGACCAGCGATAAGGGTATGCTGGGCCAAGAGTACATCTAAAAGAGAATTTACAATGACCATAAAGAACTAAGAAAGTCAACTATCACATCCGGCTCTAATACATGTGCCATAGCTTTGTTGCACCAAAAATTACGTAAAGATATACACTTGAGCTTAAGATTAATTATAGTACCCTTCTTGCCTTCAAAAACTCTAGCATTTCTTTCTTGTCGTATTACCAAACCATATCTTTGTTCTATAAGTGATTTCTAGTTTTTCAAAAGGACATTGGCCCTAATTGTCTTGCCGTCACTCCTTTAATTCCCCCAGAGAAAATGATACTCTTTTTTTATTGGAAATAGTAAGTTCTAAAAAATGATCCTCTATTCTGATAAGTCCAATAACGTTATCGTTGATAAAGAATGTTTTTTCCATTTTTTTGAATGAAGATATACAACATGGAGTATGTCATATATATAAACTTCTAAGTTTTATTTTCAAAAAGAAAAAATGTATCAAACCCCACTTTGATGGGAAGAGAACTATCAAATACTAAAAAATTGGAGCATAACTTACTTCACAAAGTATGTCTCCGAAAATATTAAGTAAATAATCGGCATTATGCAGCTATACAGAATCACATTGCACATCCTTCAGAAGGGGGCAGCAAAAAAGAAAGAAGAGAGAAAGGGACTCCTTTCTTAAATTCCCATGTTTGTAGCGTTGCACAACTTAATGATTTTTCTGTAAACTTTACACAAAGCTCTCAACTACAAGCTAGGATTGAGAAATCAGCATAGTAAGCAAAGTTAGAAAAACATCTCACAAGAATAAATCAAACTAGCAGTCGTTGTAGTTGGACTTGATCACTTCAACTATTCCAGAACAACCAATACCAAATTAGTACCAACAAAAGAAAAAAAATCAAACAGCAATCATTTGCAGGAGAACATATAATACCAACTAGAAACCAAATATTGCACCTAATTATGAAAAGACAACAGAAATTTTTACATGTGATGGGAATGAATTTCTGGCAGGTCTTCACAATGAAATTGTCAGATAGATCAGCATCTTCTTCTTCTCCAGTGAACAACTATGATGAGATAAAAAAAATAGGTATCATGAATTAAATTGCAAAAATGTTTTTGGGACAACAATATCGATCAGAGAGTAATATATGAGCACATTTAGGTATCCCATGGGTGCTCTTCTAGTTAGCTTACAACAGTTCGGAACAGGTGAGGGCCTTTATGCTAAGCCTGTATACTAGAGCCCATTTTCACATGACATGAAAAAGAAGAGTCAATGTACGAAACCAAGATATATTTTTACATCCAGGGGAACTCCAATGAGTATCTAGCAGTTTCTTTTCAACATACTTTTAGGCTTGATTGGTAAAATTCAAAATTCTGGCAGCATTGATTGCATGACTTGAAGTGATAACTCTTAAATGTTTATATTTTTGGTATTCCCTTCTAGAAAATTATTCGAAAACATGGCATAATAGACAATCCCTCATCGAGAAAATGTTAACGTTGTTTACTAGATTTGCAGCGGTAGGAGAGATGGCTCTGCCTTTTTCTTCTTTTTAAGTAAGTAGTCAAACTTTTATTTCACTAAAAGCACCAAGAAGGTGTTAATATGTACTAGTCAAAAACTCAGGCTCCCTCCTTAATGTCTAGGGAGCTCAGGAACTCAAGTAGCATGTTAACATCAAATATCTGTCATTCTACACAAAAAAAATTGCATGTATATCGAATTTGTTACATCGGATTGGCTAAACCTTCAAAATGTCTTCTAGTTTTGTCAAATTACCCAAAACATGCAGGCTGGGATAGTAAACCATATCTTCCTGTTCTCTCTTCCCATCTGCTTTCAAGTCCAGCTCCACAGCAGTTCCTTCAATGTCTTAACAGAATACCCAGTTTAAATTGTACACACTGAAAACATGCTCTAAAGGCTGCAGTGTATGAACAAGTGATGTATCTCTCCTTCACTTCCTTCACATATGAGGCATCTATTACACATTATGAAATCCCTACTTCGTAAACTTGATTGAGTTAGACAAGCTTCATGCACAACAATCCAGAAAAAATTGGCCACCTAGGAGGGAGTTGCATTGCCTTTTCAGATTATCTTCCAAGGCCACTGCAGTGGACCATTTTAATCTGTGGTTAATATTTCATAACCATACCTGGCAGTACTTTCCATCTCTCTAATGTCTCCACCTCACTGCATGTTTCCTCCTGATATATTAGCATCTTCTAGTATTCTCAGAAATTCAGAGACCTAATATTTTCAGTCCTCAAAATTTCTCTAAAATTGGCTTCCCTGGCATTGTGCAACCAATGCATCAGGGTCGACTACCAAACTGTACAAGTCTAGGAACTGCTCGCCCACAGGAGTATGGCCACTCCAGGTATCTTGCTAGAATTTCTGTCCATTACTCACCAAGAAGTAGGTGTATGCAACAAAATCATTTCATAAAACCTTTCCAGGTATCTTGCTAGAATTTCTGTCCATTACTCACCAAGAAGTAGGTGTATGCAACAAAATCATTTCATAAAACCTTTCCAGGTATCTTGCTAGAATTTCTGTCCATTACTCACCAAGAAGTAGGTGTATGCAACAAAATCATTTCATAAAACCTTTCCAGGTATCTTGCTAGAATTTCTGTCCATTACTCACCAAGAAGTAGGTGTATGCAACAAAATCATTTCATAAAACCTTTCCAGGTATCTTGCTAGAATTTCTGTCCATTACTCACCAAGAAGTAGGTGTATGCAACAAAATCATTTCATAAAACCTTTCCAGGTATCTTGCTAGAATTTCTGTCCATTACTCACCAAGAAGTAGGTGTATGCAACAAAATCATTTCATAAAACCTTTCCAGGTATCTTGCTAGAATTTCTGTCCATTACTCACCAAGAAGTAGGTGTATGCAACAAAATCATTTCATAAAACCTT